>JAJGXB010000082.1:12634-31814 GCA_020882725.1 Aphelinus certus
ATGAATGTCTTATCGATTCTCATCGATCGTCGAAAGAATTCGAGACCCATCGTGCATTGATGATGATTTTTGGAGCTTTTATCAAAAACACGTTAGCAACGGTTGCTAGAGAAATAAACAACAGAATTGGCTGAAAATTGAACTCGACCGAGATTTTGCGGCGACTAACCTGTGTGCAAAATTTCAGGACGATCGGACAATTCCTTCGAGAGTTATCGTACGACAAAAAAAAGTGCACGTACGTACGTACGTACATACGTACGTACGTACGTACGTACGTACGTACATACATACAGACATTTTCGGATTTCCATGTTTTTCGACCCGTAGATTACGAAAATCGAGGTCCCGAAGTCCGATTCGGTGGGTCGATTTTTACCCCGTTACAAAGCTTTCTCTTTGAGAAAGCAAAAATAAACAAAAACTGTCTCTAGCGATTTTCCGATTCGTCGCATACTTTCTGGGTAAAAAATTCATAATTTTATGAATTTTTCACTCGTAAACTATGTGACGAATTGAAAAAACACCAAGAACAGTTTCTATCTTACTTTTCACATAAAATCTGAAAAAATTTTCTGTTTTGAAGAATGATGATTCCAAAATTTTTTTTTGAGGTTATGTCTAAACGCAGGGGTGATGCAGTTTAACGGACCTTGGATTCGGATTCAGCAGCCAAAAATACATAGAAGTAGGGTGGTCCAGTCTCTGGTTCAATTTTTTATTTTTTTTTGTGGAGCTGTGTTATTTGTTACAAATTTTCTAATCTTTTAGTAGAGATCACACACGACATTTTTTAACTTATAACAATGAATTTTCATCTCATAAATTGAGGTGTGAATTTGCAAGAATGAATATTAATAAATTAACCCATTAACGTCCAAAATGTCAAAATTTCTTGCACGTTTTCAGAGTGATTATTTCCTATGTAATTGGCGTTGAAAAAATTTTTGAACCACATATTCTGATGTAAAATTTCATGCTCTTTTACAATCCGTTTTCAGAATCATGATAAATTTTACAGGAAAAGAGATATGCTCGATTGAAACATAAAAAACACCTAAATTTTCGAAAAAAAAAATTTTCAGGATTTTTTTTCGAAGTGTTCCGGTGAAGATATCACCTTGCGACCGTGATCAAAGGTGATCATGGGAGTTGAAGTTTAACAGGGAATTTTTCTGTTGTCCTTGAACCATCTCTTCTTTACAAAATGGCGGAAAAAACGAATTTTTTTTTTTCAATCTTCATCAATGTTTTTCTCAAAATCTATGGACTTTAGAAAAAAATTTATAAGAACAAAAGTGCCTTAGAATCGCTCGAGGAATATTGTCAAATTTTTTCAGAATTTATTGAGACATTTTTGAAAATCCCATTTCCCAAGTTTCCCGGAAAATCAAAAATTGTCTCAAAAAATTGTGAAAAAATTTGAGAATGTTTCTCGAGTGATTCTGAGACATTTTTGTTCTTATCAATTTTTTTCTTAAGTCCATAGATTTCGGGAAAAAAATTGATAAAGTTGAAAAAATTTTCAACTTCATGACATCATTGAAAGAAGCCAACGACGGTTCTTGCTATTTACTTGTTGTCGCAGATGTCCTGAGTAAATTTGCTTGGGTTGAATCACTAAAAGACAAGACTTCACAAAGCGTGGCTAGAGCATTTGAAAAAATTTTCAGAAGAGCAAATGGCCGAATACCTGTTTATTTACAGAGCGATAAAGGCCGCAAATTTTTAGGTACAAACACTCAAAATATTCTAAAAAAATATGGTATTCAGTATCGAACGGTCAGGAATCCTGATATAAAAGCAGCAATTGTTGAACGTCTGAATCGTTAGTGCGGGTACCCAGAATTGGCGCGTGGAAATCTCGCCGCGCTGACTTCAAAACTGGAGCGGTAGCAAAAACGATGATATCTCCGCTCCTATTTATCGTAGCTTAACATTTATTTTTCTGAATTGGGGTATCTCAACGAGAAAATAACAATGGCGTCATAAAAAAATTCAAATACTATACCGTGTCGTAATTAAAACTCAATTGTCATTCATATGGTTGTAAACTCGAAAAATTACCTGTACAATCATTCTTTAAATGTTCATGTCTGTTTCATATCAACTATTCAAGCAACTATTTACACACAAAAAAAAATCCTTCCTTTTTTTTCTTCCAAATGAGAAGTTGAGACTGTCTTTTAAACGGCGAATGAATTCGGGCTTGGTGAACAATCCCAAAGTGATATTGCCAGCCCGGGGAGCGTGAAATTTTTTTCTCGCAATATCACTTTGGGATAGTCCACCAAGCCCGAATTCATTCGTCGTTTGAAATATGTGGACGTTAAAAAATAATTATTTGAGACTGTCTTTTCTTACCTTTTAGCCTCGCAAATTGTAAATAGAGTATTTGCATAGTGTAGTACAAACTTTGATCTTAGAAACGAGTGCCGAAAAATGTCTAAATGTTGATTATCAAGAGCGTGGTGATTCTATGAAAAAAAAATGTAACTCTGCTTCTGGTGATCCTACATGAACATTTTTTATTCAAAATTCGTAAAAAAGTTTGAGCAATCTAATGGAAAAAGAAAGATTGTTAAACAATGAAAAATACAAAAGTTATTCCATTTGTTTATAACGCACAATTTTTCATTACGCTTTACAATAAATTTTATGAGACAGAACCCAGAATTTTTCATTTCTTATCAATGCGGTGATCATTCTAAAGCGTATGAGATTTTGAATGAACAATTTCATCGATGTTTTCAAACGTTAGAGAAATGTAAAAGAAATGATTTTTTTAACAAATAGATTATAGAGGACCTAATTTATCGATACCGTTCAAATTTTTTCACATTATTGTATCATAAGATAGAGCTGCAAAAAACACAAATTTTATGAACTGTAACGAGTAGCGCTCATACTCGTCGTCATGAGCCTCACGCCGAAAAGCCGTGTTCAACCAGCGATAGCGGCATGCCCGGCACAAGCCACGCGAGCGCCCGAGCCCCGCATATAGAGAGCGAGTGAGTGGGGCCCGCGAGATACGTGATACGACGTGCGCGACTCGCGGTCGCGCACAGGCCGGCCGACGCGCGCCAGGCCGGCCAATTTGAACGCTACCGGCTAGCGAGCAACACGCGACCCGCGCTGTACACCGCAACCTTTTTTCGGTTTTTCAACTCCGCACCTCTTCCGGACGAGAGGAGCATCCGCGATCATCGCGACGCCGCACCCGTAACGGAGAGCCCGAGAATCGCGCGTGCACTTGTGTGGTGCCATTGTGCGTGTCCGCCTGGCCAGCGACCCAGCACGACAACCGAGCTTGTCCAGGAAGCCAGCGAGCGCCGACCGCCCGTGCACGAAGAGGCTTCCTCAACCCAGTAACCGTCCACGTATCCAGAGCATCCGACCAGCGTCGTGGCAGCGCAGTACAGCACCGTAAGTCCTACTTGTATGCCCACGCTTTCGCGGGCAAGGACAGCAGCGCGCCTTTGTTAGCGGTCGCTACACGGGCGACAAACGCGAAATCGGCCCTCAGCTCACGCGAATGCGCGAAAGTCCTGGCAGCATTAGCACTGTCAGGCACTGTAGTTTAGTACGTTTTTCATTAAATAAATGTTAGTACATTTTTGATCAAGCCTTTTGTCTTTTCGCGTATCGAGCCGAGCTTTTTCCCCGATTAAACCCATCCCCTCTCCGCGGTCTCGGTGAGCCTTCAGCTCGCCGAGAGTAATCTGAGCTACCCGGACGAGCATCACCGGGAGGGACCTGCAGCGGCGAGCGCCAGCCAACAGGTAAGAGGCGCGCATTGCTCGGCACGAGGTTCGGCCGCCCCCAACGAACGCAGCAACTTGCCGGCAGATCGCCGCATATTTCCCCGACTATGATCCCCAATATTCACGCGCGGCTTGTAACGAAGCGCCCCTTTACAGAACCTATATTCATTTTTCGAGGAATTATCGAGAAATTTCGACTTCAACGCTAATTTGCAACTTCTAAGTTAATCCAATTTTGACGAACTTTGGCTCATTCTGGAGATAATTTTATCACCTAAAACTTTTCCAAAACATTGTCTCAACATTTTTCGTTTTCCGACAGAGTTATTTCACGTTTTTCAAAAAAATTTCAAATTGTTCACTAAAACCTATGTAATTCAAAACGCATGCTATTTGCGAGGTTGCCTCGTTCACTATTCTGTTCCTTATAACCTTTCCGAGGTATTTATCAAATAAAATCGCACCCGAGAATTTCTTCTCCGATTCCTAAATTGGAGGATAGATCTACCGCTCAATCACACAAATGCCCTGTCAAAAACTACAGCGAAATATCCGATAACATGCGTTGAGGTCAAATCATTCACAATGCACAGAGGCATCACCGGAGATACTTTGGACAACGTTGTTCTTGGACAGCTACCAAAAAAAATTATTTTGGGCTTCGTCGCTAACAAAGCATTCAACGGCAATAGGCAGCTCAATCCGTTTAATTTCCAACATTTCTCAATCAATTTTCTATCTTTGTACGTTGATGGGGCACAAGTTCTAAGAAGGCCATAACAACTACGTTTCGGTGACAATGTTTTCATAGATTCTTTCTACACGTTACTCTCCGGTATTGGTATGAATTATTTGAACGAAGGTATTGTCATAAATAAATCTACATATGCCGAAGGATATTGTTTGTTTGCTTTTGACTTGACGCCTGATCAATCGACTCATTTCTCTATTCACTGGAGCTCAGTACGAGCGGGCTCTCTGCGTATAGAAGTGCCTTTCGCACAAGCTCTTACAGAAACGGTCAATTGCATCATTTACACCGAGTTTGACAATGTTCTTGAAATAGATTCTAACAGACAAGTTATAACGGATTTTAATGCCTAAAGAATGGAGAGGGGGTAGGGCTTTAACTGCATGTTTCTTCATCAACCGTCATTTACGCGCTCAGTCGCATGATCTTTCTCGTAACACGTACTTTAATCTGCAACCTAAGATGGATTACGTCATAGATTTACAAGGTCTCAGAGATGAAGACAATAAATTTATACCAAAAGAAGTGGCTATAGTTTCTATTCAAGAAAACATTGTCAATCATTAGATACTCATTTCACCTCACAACTACGAAGAATTACTCGAAGATATCAAATGTCGCAACAGCTACGTTTCTACGCGTTTGCTTGGATTACAGTGGTTCGATGGGGACATGACTTTACGTAAACTACATCACTATTTCTATATGATTGCCAGAAATACTGCAAATATGTACGTGAGAGGTGGGGAAAAAGCTAATCAGTATCAAAGGGGACCTGCCAAAAAACAGTAGTAGATTGATTTATCACGAATTACAAAAGTATTTTGTACAAAAGGAGCGGCGAGGCTGCGTCAAGTTTGAGTTAGAATCACCATATGGAAAAGACGAGGTTGACGTCACTAGGGGTGTGCTCAACGAGGACAACGACGACGACGATGACAACGACGACGTCGACGACGACACCACTGATAACACCAGTGTTTCTTCTTCAGTTAACACGTTTGAAGTTAAAGTAAAAGTATCATGAATACACGAGAAATAGACCGGTGCTTGGAAGGTTTGAACGCTAAAATCGTCGGCGTCTATGCTGTTGATCGAATTCCTAATACTCTTGTAGTTTCAGCAGCAGTTGTATGTAATACTGATGCGCAAACAAAGCCTGGCACTCATTGGACAGCGAATTACATAGATAAAACAGATCAGGAATATATTTCGATAGCTATGGTTTGCCACTAATGTCAAAACATCATCTCAATCGACTATATAAGAATTGTATGAGTTTTCGCTGGAGCGACAGAGAAATTCAAAGCATCGATTCAATGTGTTGTGGACAATATACAATTATGTTTTTGTATCATATGTGTAAAGGTACCAGTTTAGCAAAAATTCAACGTCTCTTCTCGAAAAATAAACTAAAAAATGATGCACTAGCCGTGAGATTTCACAAAAAGATTTCAAATAAAATTAAGTATAAAAAATGTAAACGCTTGAGTAGTTTTAATAATGAACGCTCTGGTGGTTCTGGATATTGTAATCAAATATGTACTTCTCGATTGACTCGTAATTGACATGAAATAAAATTATTCAATGATCATTGAAAAATTTGTCTGTTTAATTTCATCACCTATCCTCCCCAGTCCTGAGCACACTTATTAGTCATAGCTCATTAAACAAGTACGTTACAATAATCTCGGGAAAATCAGTTACGGAACAATACATTTTACAAATTCTATGACGGTCTTCCAGAAAGTAAAGACAATGTGCAAGTAACTGATGGAAATAATAATGGGTTCTAACGTATTTCGCCAGAAGCAGCTGCATAGACACGTGGAGAACAAATTTCGTTCTCTACACGAGACAATGTACCTCAGAGCCTATGCGAGGTTTCTAGGAAAAATGACGTTGATGACCATTGTTCTCTAATGCTCTCTCGTACGAAACTACTGCTACGAAAACGGTTGTAGAACCACCCGCTATTGTTAAAGGTTTCGAGCTAAGCTGTAGATTCGAAGGATACTAGTCAGTCAGCTACTAGCGATTGTGGTGAGCGTTTCGCTGCTTCAGTGAACGTTAGTATAGTATTTAAGAAAGTTCTGTTGCTGTTTAATTTTTGTGGCAGTTATCAATTTGCAAAAATGGCTAGGTGTGAAACACATTTCCCGATACATACCCTAGAGGTTTAATCGGATTCAACGGAGAAAAAAAAAAAAAGGTGTGAAACACGTGACTGGAAAGCAGAATTACCTAACCTTTTGCTGGGCACCACTTACGCACTGAACAAATCATCATCAAAGCGAGTAGCCATTGGCATAGAGATTGGACAGTCAAGCTATCCTGTTATCGAACCCATCAATTCAGCTTCCGCCCACAAAACAATAACGCTAGACCAGGAAAATTGGCAAGCTTTCAAGAATCAATTCGAAGCTATTTCCCATTACTTCCGAGATAATTACTCTCCTCATGGAGCATGCGAGGACTCTGGGAAAATATCATGACCTGGAAACGAAATAATTTTTCTGACTACATCCGGTCAAAAATCAATTGGTATTGATAAGAATATCCCTGAAGATGATGAATCGACCAGCAGCGGTACCGACGAAGGACAACATCCTGTAAATAAACGTAATGCTTAGTATACCAAGAATGTACAACAAACAAATGAGAAGCGCAAAACTGACGGCATTAGACCTCCAGGCATCGTTATGCAACAAACAACATTTGATGGACTCTTCCAACAAAATAATTTGATTCAACTTCGTCTAGACCAGCTGAAACATTATTCAGAAAAAGTTGATTCAACCATAGAACTAATATTAACATTTTTGGAAAATCAACTGAGAGAAAATGAAGATAATCAGAACATCAAAAGTATACTGAGCAACTTTTTCTTTCTCAAACGGTTCTACTCTATTCACAATGCAGAAATGGAAGGCTTCATCAATGACAAACTGGCGAGCAATACAGAAGATGAAAATTATGTAAATACATTCATAAAAATTGTCTTGACTGAAATTTTGACATTCAATCTTCCCGAAATTGTAAATAGATTGCGCTACAAGATGACGTAAATTTCTGTACTAAAGCATTGACAATAAAATAATATTGATTGCAATATTTTATTTTCATTTGATACACACCTTCTTCTTCAATATATACGAAAACAATATTCAAAAATATTCATTCTATTGGAAGACGACGATCGAAAAGGTCATGGGTCAGTGCTCAAGTAAAATTAAATCTGCAAAGACTAGAGACAGTGGAGTTAAAAAAGAATATCACTTAGAATTAATAGAATAGAGCATGAAGATAAGATTGAATATGATAGAAAAAATGATAGAGACAAGTTTGCAATTGAAGAAAATTAAATATAACATTTCTTATAAATACAAGAGTGAAGGAGAGAACATCATCGTTTCCTCAATGGAAAAAATTTATACAGAAATTTTGAACCAATACTTACTCTATACCCGAAAAAAGAGGGTTATAAAAGATTTTAAACAATAAAATCATGAGATAAGATATTCAAACGTGGACTAGGCCTCTTGGGGAAACCACACTAAGAAAAAGACGCCTCACATCTAGCTCATGGCTGGTGCGGAAACGATATAACTTTTTTCAATCATTTATAATATTTATCAACTATTCATTGCTTATAATATTTATTCTAATACACGAGAATTTCAGTTAGTTAAAAACTAAAATCCACGGTTTTTTGATAACTCGCGATTTGACTTCGGAATTGCGCCGTTGAAAGTCTGCAAATCGGATATATCGACTCAAATATTCAAGCAAAGTAATGATAAATCGAACGATTTTTATAAAATATCGGCTGAAAACCAGCCGTGTGCGGTCTCTATCGAACCGTATTGAAATTTCCAGCAAAAAATAATCAGGTGAAATTGCTCTAAAATCAAAAATCGAATTTTGAAAAAGAAAAAACCGAAATATTACGCGCGCTTTACTTATGCCTGTGTATCGGTAAAGAGGCTGGAAAAGCGCACTTCGAGAGTGGGGAAGCGAGAGTTGCCGATTTTATGGCTGTTCTGCGAGATAGCTGGCCCTTCCGTGCCACGGCGCTATACCGCGCGGCAAGCTGCACGTGCGTCACGTTGCAACGTACTGCGCTGTGATTCAAAATTTTTCTTGCCTTCTTAACGTTAAAATCAGTCTTCGATTAATAAGCATAAATATATTTATAACTATCGCATGATTACAGCGTATCTTAAACTTAAATTCCTGATCATTATAGGTTTTAACTTTAGAATATAAATCATTATGATCACTAGATATTCAAACGCAAACTCGCTATTACATCTATTTAACAAAGATCTGCTTCCCACAAATCGTCAACGTTGCTCACATCGTATCGCAATCTTGGAATTTTTTTACGCACAGACCTGTGAAGAGTATAAGCATCTTGATTGCTCAGCCACTCGTAAATACGCTTTTTTCCATGGTCTTCTAATTTCTTATCTTTAAAATTGACACGTAATAGATTTCGAGCTCCGGAGCAACTGGCTTCGTGCGTGGGATCATAGTATTGAGACTCACACTGAGGAGTCTTCGTTTTTGCAGTAGTAGAAGCCATTCTTTTCAAAACTGGAGCCATTGTTTCTTGGATTCGCTCCTCCTGCGTGGTGGTGTGAATACTGGTTATATTGCTTTACGTTTTGTTTGTTTTATGGGAGATGCCATTTCACGAGCTAGTTCTGCCACTCTACGATTCTTTATAGAATCTACATGGTCATGCGACTCTAATGTTGACGATGAAGCAGCTGCAGCTGCTGCTGCTGCTGGTTGACTCACGGGAAATGAAAATATTTTTGCATTTTGCATATTCTCATAAATGTCAGCCATTGGATAAGCGAGATCCCAAACTTGAGGATTTTTCACGAAAGCTTTCGGCATTCTAGTGGCTGCGATTAATTTAGCTATTTGATCGCGTCCAACGGGTTGGGAAGTATTTTTTGATGGTTTTTTCAGTACGTCATTCAAAAGCTCAACTATGTCGGATCCCAAAATTCGTTGACCGTCAATGATGGCTGTCCCACGACTATCCCATTTCAGTTTATCCGGAGCTGTGTCTTGCCAGTATTCTAACAGAAATCGAGTTTTTTCTTTCTTGTGTTTTGGGCAACGTTTCGATTATTGCATCTTCTGTGAGAGGCTCGAGATTTGTTCCTATTTCATTAATCTCTTGAACTTTTTCACGATCCTCAGCCCTCTCATTTTCTCTAAAAAATAGATAGCGTCTTAGTACTTGCAGATAATGTTTACACTTTTCACGTTCATTATTAAAATTTTCTGCATTCAGTATATCATACATTTGTGAATCTAATTGGGATGAATTATCACCAGGTGTTTGGATTGAACCAGATTCTTCGTCACTACTGCTGCTACTGCTCTTGGATATGTTGTTGTTGTTGTTGTTGTTGTTGTTGTTGTTGTTAACAGAATTTGATGTAGAGCCAGAATTGACACGTTCTACAGTGTCCTCGGGAACAATAATTAATTTACGTGCACGTTCCATTATGTACTATTAACGTTTACCAATGCTACTAGTAAGAATAGCTGAGAATATTGTGCTCAATAGGGGCTGTAGTAATACTGGTAAGAAAGAGCCCCCACTCTGGATGATGGTTCGTTTTTGGTTATTCCACAATCTACTTCTACTGGATTTTTCGGGTTTTTCTATCAATTTACGTAGTACTTTTTTATGTTTTCTCAGTTGCTTCATACGCGAAATCTCAACTTTTACATTACCTCCCGTACATTCAATGCACACTAATATATACACTTTATCAGATCGGCATCAGCTGTACGTATAAGTGAAACTCTCTGGCTGTTGATCGCGTGACACAGAGCATTCAAAAGTGCGACGTATTTTCTTGAAAACTGTTTTGGAAGTGCTACTGCGTCTGCTTCAGTGAACGATTGCTTATTTTTTCGTCTTTCGAAATTATCATCATCACTGCAGCGATTCTTGCTTGAACTCTTGGATGTTACCTGAGCCATTGTTTGTTGGATACTGCAATGTAATGTGAGACTTCTCGACTTCTTATTTATCGGAATCGCGATGAAAATTTAGGTATGTACGCGTAATGATGCGTGTCATCGGGAAAAATGCAAGTACGAAAACGAAATTCATAAGGTGTATCTTGACGTAGATCCAACAACAGATAACTGTGTGACAAACTGCATGCTTGTAAATAAGCTTCTTGCAAGAATTTTGGATCTTCCGGGTAAATTTGACGCGCCAAATGTTGAATCTGAGTCCGATCACGAGGATTTTCAAACAATACTAGGTAGTTTGAATTCAATGATAAATCTCTCTGATGCTGACCTTTATGAAAGATATTCTGCGTGATGAAGATTACGCTCATACTTTTATGATGGCAGCCTTTTGTAAACAAATCAAGAACAATATTACTTGATGACTCGCGCATAAGATCGTCGAGAATCACCCATTTTTTTTTCTCATTGTCTTTGCTATAATCGCCAGGTTGAGTTAGCCCTTCGTGAAATTCTAACTGCAATTGAGAACCTCCTACTCTCAAGTCTGTACGATAAGATTCCTGCTATTCAGCGTAATAACATAGTATACGGTCGAACTTTACAACACACATTCGGGGTAGGTGCTCGAGGAAACGTTTGACCCATACCGTCTTACCAGACGTCGTTGGTCCTGCCACAATGCATGTGAACGGGTGCTTCCACCTTGTATCCATTTTCAAAACTGGATGGAAAATCACGATAGTCGAGTTTTTATAAGAAGCGCGTAGATTTTTCATGCGGGTGGTTAGCTGGCAGAGCGGGTAGGCTACTAATGGCTGCGTGTGTAAGCTGAGCTGGTGCACCGCCGCGCACGGAGAAGCGTAGCTCACGCGTATTTAGCGGTCACGCGCCGATTAGCAAATAAAACGCGTTTCATGCTAGTATTACGGCTATTATGGCGTATTAAGACTGAGAAAAACGATTTTGAAAGCCACCAAATTTATGTACAAACCTAATTCCTCTTCACTGCCAAAAAAGTCAAGAAAATGATAGACTGATGAAATATTTCTAGAATATATGTGTTTATTATTATTATTAAAGTTTACGTTCATGTTCATGATATAATTGTTGACAATTTTTATTATTAATATAGGACGTTACATTTAATGGGAGAGACAAATACTTTGATATGAAGCGTCTCTTTTTCAAAACGGTACTACACGTTTTGGTCTCGTTACAAGTAACAATTTCATGCAACAGTGTGCGTTTAATCGAGCGACATTTCAACTTTATTTTACAAGTATCTTTTTCCTGATCTTTCACAACATCATCATCATCATCATCATTCTCATCATCATCATCATTATCATCATCATCATCACCCTGGGCAATCAAGGGATCCCCCTACCTTCGGACTAGTTGGGATACTTTAGTAACATAATAAGCTAACTGTTGGTAGGTATGAGATCCTGATCCGGATGATCTCAAAAAATTTCTTATCAATTTTGACCATTCAAATGAGTCTCATAATTGGCCATGTGACCACCTATGACATCGGAAATATTCTGAGGTTATATTTCTATAATTTCTAAATCCAAGAAGGCGGATCCAATATCGCACACAAAATTTTTGAACTTCAATCAAATTTCACTAGAATTGATATACAGGAGTTTTTGGGGATGTTGATCATGAATGTGAGGTTCACAAATTTTATCCGCCACATAGGATCCGCCACATAGGATCCGCCATCTTGGATCCGCCATCTTGGATTTGAGAATCATAAAGATATAAGCTCAGATTTGTGATACGCAGTAGCTTTACAAAAAAAGGTACGAAATTGTCCTGGCAACCTCACTGCTGAACCGTAGACTATATCCGCAGGAATTGCCTTTGTATCGTTCCTGATCCTCGTGCGTGAGCCGAGAAGTATGGTGGGGAGGATTTTCACCTAATTCGAATTCGCTATGTGACAACGCAACGCTGCTTTCAAGTTGCGATGGAAACGCTCTACTCACTTCTTTACTACTAAAACCGTCCATCAGATAAAGTATACTGTGTTTAACCCAATTTTGTATATCTTGCCTCATTCGTGACCGAATATAGTGCTGTCTAATTTGTCTGTCAGTGGTTCTAGCATTGGGATGAGCAGTGCTGTGAAAAACTTTAAAAATTTCGTTATCAAGCGACGCTGGAATGTATGGTCTTATCACGCTGACATGTGGATCGCAGTAGAAAGGCGTATGCTCTTCTCCCCATAAGTGTCAAACTTTCTCTATAAATTCTATTGATATATTTGGATCGTTGATACTCCAATTGGAAGCTGTGGTGGCTAAAAATTTATCGATGCTTGATGAGGCGTCTGCTACTACGTTCTTTTCACCTGCGACGTGAACTATTTGTACGTTGAACTGCGAAATGTACTAAAGTTATCTTACACGGCGCGGAGCTGATTTTTTTTGTATTCTGCTGCATTGCGTATTGTAATGGCTTGTGATCTGTGAAAATTTCGAAAAGATCAAAAAGATACCAAAGTATTTCGAAAATAGCTGTGAATTCGCGGTCATAGGTTGCATATTTCCATTGTGCAGGATTGAAATTCATCGAGAAAAAACAGCGAGGGCTCCATGCCTCGTACTCGGACTGTTACATCACCGCTCCCATGGCGGTGTCCATAGCATCCGTGACTAAACGTGACTCTGCGTTTTTGTCCAGAAAAGCCATGACTGTTTACTTGTTTTTCACATGTTTCGGATTTGTGCTCAGCTTTTGCTGTCCAGTTGACTGGTCGGTTGGCTTTTTTCTTTGCGTTTTTTAGGTAAGTAGTCAAGTGTCTTTGAGTGTCCGCTACACGAGGTGAAAATACTTGGTAGTAATTAACGATGCCCAAATATCTATACGACTCATCGATAGTCTCTGGTTTTTCGTGATCTTTGGTGGCCTCTATTCTATCGTACGTGGGCTTGTATCCATGGTGACTAATGTGATGTTCGAGAAAAGTTAATTCCTTGACGCCGAATTCGCACTTTTCTGTGTTTAGTCGCAGATGAAATTCGTGTAACCATTTCATTTCTATTTCAAGGTATTCTAAATGATCTTCCCAAGGATATGATACTATCAAAATATCTTCTATGGAGATGAAAACGAAATCTAACTCATCTAGTCCTGCATTTAAATATCGCTGAAAGGTTACGCTTGCAAGTAGACCGAAGGATGTTATTAATGCTGTTTTTGGAATGTCGTCCACATTTATTGGGATCTGGTGGAATGCCTATGCTAGGTCTAATTTTGAAAGGCAATTTTTTCCATGAGAAAATATGGGAAAATCACGGAGTTGGGAAAAGGGTATCGATCGGGAACCGCTATTTGGTTCAAACTTTGATAATCGCAATATATCCGCCACTCTCCTGTTTTTTTTCTTAGTCATGTGAATCGGACTTGCTAACGGGCTAAATGGAGGGGGGCGAATTCCTGCTCCACACAAGCTCTTGAATTTGGCTTTTGCAGCTTTTTACTTTTCCAGCATCAATCGTCGAGCGCGTAGATAAACCGGTTGTCCATTGGATTCTATAAAGTGATAAACGCCGCGTCTCTCTAGGGGTATATTCTGCTTGGCTCCCCAAACACGTGGATGTTTTTCTAATATATGCACGCATTTATTGCTGGGATACACTATGCTAATACCGATGTCGGCCACACGTTTCCCTACGACGTTCACATATCTGCCCGTGTCTACGTTCATTAATCCTCGCAGTTTCAAATCTGGCGAAAGATGATGCAATTTTAATGCATCTCCTTCTAGGATCGCGTATGGTACGTCCGCGATTAGAAATATTCATTCAGACTTCTTGGAAAATCCGATGTCGATTTCGCGTCTTAGAAAGCAGTATGACTGGATACGCGAACCATTTGCCGCAAACAGGGCGAATTCTGTGAGTTTCCCAGGGTAATTCTTGGGATTGGGCCAGAACGAGAGATGTTTTCCTGAATCATATAGCAGATCGATGCCGATGTTCTTATCTCTGACATGGAGGTGATTTGATGAACCCGCGAGATCGGCCCCCGCGATTGCGGGCGCTTCTATTTTTTTTCCTTTTTGGCCTTCAGCTCTGGGCTCCATATCCTTTCTTCGCTATGTTCATGCTCCTTCTCTTTCCGGTTTTTCCACAAACTTGGTTATTCACATTCAAAGGCGTTTATGCTGTATTTGAAATGATAATGGCACGACGGGAGTTTTTTATTGTATGTGCGCGAACGTGACCTACCTCGCGGTTGAAGATCATTTCTATTCTGGGACCGACCACGATCTTCCGTCGTGAAGTTCAAGTTCGATTTCTCTATCGCTTTAATCCGAGCTAAAACTGTCGCTAATGTTGGGTTTGTCGCGATTACCGGTTGGTGCATTAGCAAAATCGCATTTATTTATTTTTCGCTGAGTTTCAATACGTCGTATATTTTTTTTACGCGCGCTTCATAATTTTATCTTCATCTTATCGTATCTTTTACGTCCTCTATCAGTAGTGCAATCTCTACCGGGAGTTGCTGCTTCCAAATGCTTAATACGGTGTTTTTATCAAACGCCTTCCCAGCTGAACTCAATAAGTGGTCGTAAAGATCGGATGAACTTCTATTACGCATCTTTCAAGGGGTAATATACCTTTGCGACCATCGAATTCGAGGTCATTTTCAAAGACTTGCCAGAAGCGCGGAAAAAAATTTTGAGGTTTTGTTCATATGAAAGAATTAGTCTTCAGTTACAAAAAACACTTTATTTAATTCAAAAAATACAAAATGGTGACATACCAGCGCATCGAAAAGGAAAAATTCTTTTCAGTTGGTCTCCTCGGCCGTACTGCTACAGTTCACAATTATGAACCTAGAGAACATCGTAGGATTCTTTCGAAATTCGAATCTGGGCAGAAATAGCGTTAATTTGAATTTTTGTTTTCTTCGTGGGAAAATCGTCCGAAAATCGGCCATAAAATCAGTAAAATTAAGTATATCAAAAAAACCCTGAGTCGTCCTCTGAAATATTATATCTCCAAGCTACAGTTAAAGTTTCAAGCCAATTAGTTGAAAATTGACGAAGCTATTAGTACGGCCAGGTCAAACAAGACGGTTCCGAGAAAAACGCGTTCAGAGTTTCAAGTACTGTAAATTCGATAAAATTGTCATCACCTCTGATCTGCGATTCCTACTCCATATAATCGGTTTTTCAATTAAGGATTCTCTTGCTCCGGATCAGGTCTTGACGAAATTGATCCTCTCAATGCAGTTTATAGAGAGCAAATACCCCCCATTTGGCTCCGTGACTTTGTTTAGAAAATCGGGAGAATCTCTTAGGCGATCGTCTTTTCATAACATTCTTAGATCGCTTATAGAGTGTTCGCAGGCCAATGAAGGAAAAATTATGAAAAAAAGTGACAGAGGCATATTATTCCTTAACACATGAGTAGTTTTAGGGAGATGTTTCGGTTGAAAGGATCGACCCTATGAAACGTGAAAATCACTTGACAAAGTTTCAATGGAAATATAATGGTCAAGTCAGAACTGGAAATTGATTCGTAAAGCTTCAGAGTTTGGAAAATGCTCCAAACTGTTGACTCACCATCGGAATGATAAATAATCATATGATCTAGATGTGGAATTGAAGATCCTTATATCCTTATATGATAATGCTCTTTGCAGGATCATCTTTAGGTGCGTTATCTGCTGGCAGAGTTAGCATAACGTCGATGTGTTCAGTTTACACATCTTTGGCTGTGACTATTGCTGTTAGATACTGTGCAGCTCGAAAACAATTCGGACCTCATCCTGGTAGTGAGTGGCCTGTGATTGAATATCAAGTACAGGTAAGATTTGCATCAAATTCAAAAAAAAGATAAGGAAACTATATTAAGGTTTTCATTAGTCAACAGAGAGTGTTATCAATTTTCTTCGATATCCAAAAGTATTGTATACCAGCAAACTTCTATTTGTCAATTCTTCTTCATAACGTGCTGGAACAAGTGAAGCCATCTATACCTTGATAAACTCGGATCAGAGCCTCAACTACCAAGAACACAATAAGTGGAGATCCAAATTCCAAACCCAAGCTAAGGCTATCGAAATTTATCTTGAATATTCTCCCATAAAATTCGTATCTGAGACATAATCAAATGGCGTGATGAATAACGAATGAATGAATGAATAAATAAATGGATAGATGAATCAATCAATCAATTATTAGTAAAATCGTGGTGGAGATTCATGAAAACTTTATCACCCAGAAACTGAAATATAGAGCAATAACTGAAACGTGAAACTTCAGCTTCACGTGTTTCCCATAGTGTATTTATCATCCAGTGGCACGCTAGTGCCACCACCTGGCGAGTAAAGCCAGCTGGTGGCAGCGTGACACTATATACATTAAGATTGGATCATGGATTTTTCAATTTCACGAAATAACCCTGATAGGCTCAATCCGGTCCGATAATATTGTAGATTGCTCATGAAAATCGAAATTCCTCCACTTTATATCTCGATTTGTCTCCCGAGAGATACGTTTTTCTTGTAAAGAGTCCTGATTTGTAGGTTAAATTCAGAAAATATTTTCGTTCCAAGTATTCTCCAAGAAATCTCGAATACGACCATCGACTGCGAGATATCTCGCATCGACTCGAACTCGCTTGTATATATATGGTTTCGTCCCAGCGGCAGTAAAGTGCCTACTTTGCGTCCTGGCGTTTGCAAAGAATGGCACTTTTCTGTCGCGGGGTACGAAAAATAGTATATGCACCTCGCTCATCTAGGCTATTTCGGCACGCGCAAACTTGCAATCCTCGCTGCCCTCGGATCGCAAACGTTTTTCGTGCCGAAATCGCCTAACCTCGCTCGGGTGCATAATATACTAATATATGTTGTGGACTGGCGTCTGCTACACTCTACAGTAGTATAGTCAGTATAGTAACGCGAGAGCTGGAAGTCGTCGAGCTTAATTATTATATTATATTATAAGATGATCTCGCATGTACAAACGGTATTATTCGTTTTGATATTTATAAAGGATTCAAGAATGGAGAAAAAGAACATAGTGAAAGTGGACAGAAAGTAGAAGAAAAACATAAAGCAAGCAGTGATCATCATAAATAAGCTACCTGAACTCCAACCTAGATATGACTGTGTAAGTATAATCATCAATCAATTACAACAAAAGGAAACACAAAGTGTGTGGATTCTGGAAACCACAAGTTTTTATCTCAAAATAATAATATAAAATTATCATGTTAAGAAGTATTGTCGATTCCATTTTTACTTTCTTAACACATGAATTATGTTCGGTTCGTCATTCGTGAAACACGTGCGTTTGGAACCTTCGATCTCTCTAAGGTAAAGGAGGTAGTAGTTAAACACTTTATGACACGAATGTAAATGGATATCGATTTTAGGCAGGTTAGTTCCGAATACCCGGGAAATTTGAGTTTTACCTTGAAGCCACCTAATTTATCTATCGATTAAAAAAAAATTCATAGAGTAAACTTATAAATCTTAGGAAAAATAAAGTTTTTAGTTGAAGACCTCTGTGCCCCAGTAGTTGGACACATAATACAGTAAATCTGTGTATAGGCTGAAAAAGGACCGATAGTTGGACACTTCGAATAATTGTTTGATCGATTGTTGAACAAAAGTTTGAGCTCGTGATGTATAAAATAATAAAGATTTTAATGTTTACAGGGATTAAAATCGCTAATATACTATTTTCTAATGGTTTAAAGCATCCCAAACGTTGTATCTTAAATGTAGAAATATAGTGGAATCAGTAGTTGGACATATAAGAAATAAACGTTCACCTGATGACAAAAATTATTTTATTTCATAATAATCACAGTAGTTTTGCAATAAATATATTATTCATCCACCCTCCACCTGAATTACCAACTCCCCAGCCTTTGGGAATATATTGTAGATATAATTCTGTAAACTGTTCTTGCTCCTTCTGAAGCGATAACTTCATCTTCATTTGGAATCAACTTGAAAGCTGATTCATCTAAATTGAATACACGCTACTTATGCATCTATATCTGACAGACCTTTCCCTCACATAGGAAAACCAGCTTCTCAATTGTACTTCAGTGACTGCAGCTCTTGTGCATGTAAGATTTTGAGTAACTTTTGAACTCAAAGTAGGATTTCTCCTCATAAATGCTTCATACCATTGTTTTCCAATTGTTCTCTCAATGTCTGTCCCTCGCTTACTGCATTAAATGCCTTTTTCACTTTTTCAGGACTGTTGTTTTGATGAGGCTTCTTTTTGGTGACTCTTGAACATTTATATTTCTTGCGTTTCTTCTGATTTTCATGAGCCTCCTCACTATCACTTCTAGTATTCTTTCTTTTCATTTTGGCCATATTTACTATATGAAGCTGTAAAAAAACTGTACATCACATAATTTGTCACTCAAATCAAATATATTCATGAGTGAAAAGTGAAATTATTCGAATAAATAATAAACTTACCCAGAATACACAGGCTTTTGAGGTTATGATGTTAGTTTGAATTTTTTGAACTTTCTGTCAGATTGAGACAGAACACGTTATCAATGAGACTTATTTCAGTTTATTTAGAAGCTTTTCGTACTTTTGGCACTGTTGGACTCAACAAAACAACAATTTATCTCACACAATATAGCTGTCC
>JAJGXB010000083.1:12394-31655 GCA_020882725.1 Aphelinus certus
TTGTTTACGTCCTTAGCAACCGTTACTATGGAGTGGGAAAAGTCAGTTTGAAGTCCATTTTTGGAACTATTGGTGACTAAGAAGTAAGAACATCGAAGCTCCGACATTTACCATAGCAACCATTGTTTACGTCCTTAGCAACCGTTACTATGGAGTGGGAAAAGTCAGTTAGAGGTCTATTTTCGGAACTGTTGACGACTAAGAAGTAAGAACACCGAAGCTCGGATATTTACCATAGCAACCGTTACTATAGAGTGGAGGAAATGAGTTAGAGGTTCATTTTGCTTTCTCAAAGAGTGGTGATTAATGCAAGTTGAGGTTCAATTGCAATACTTTGAGAAAGCATACTGCTGAGGCACTTGGCAGCGGTTTTTTTTGTTCTTTTGTCATTTTACATCAAGCTGTCAAAATGTACTAGCAACCTTCCAATGTATCAGTCCCCTTTACGAATCGTATAATTTGTAAACTCATTCGTATAATTTGTAGACTCATTCGTTTGGTATTTTTTGTTGCTTGCTGGAAGCAAGCAAAGGCGGTATGTTGGGATGAATGCGTGAGCACCTGTGTTTTACGGTGTTTTTATTATCTAGTAGGGGTAGTCGTTTGAGAGTATAACTAATAAATATTATTTTCTGTTTTCTCTTTAGAACGACAACTTCAAGCTGTACAGTGATTGTCACACTGATGATTGGGATCCTCCAGCTGACAGACCTCCGTGGTGGGTATGTCGTATGTGGACGGATGAGCCGGCTCCAAATATCTTGGAGTACGGCCTCATCCGAATATACTTGATACCCAGCTATTACTGTTCCGTGTATGTGGGAGGGGTTTAAATTTATATCACATATTTGTGAATAATTTTTCAATAAAATCTCAAATTTCACTTCTTCAACAAATTCGTAAGTTTTTTTTTTGGCTATTCGGGGGTTGGCGAACGAAGCGAGTAGGGGGGTTCTCCCCCTAGTAGCTATAAAACTGCGATCAACTCTAAATTCTGTTGGGTATTATGAGTTCTGGGACAGGTAGTGGCTTATTTTTTCCATCACGAAATGAAATTGTACCATCGTCCAATCATTATTCTACTCGATTTTCGTGATTTGTACTGAAAAGATTGGATATGTATTCTTGAATATACGTATTAGCAATAAATGCATTTTTCAATCATGTATTTCTATATTTCCGTATTTATCTGTCGATTAATTTATGTTTCAAGAATGAAGTTGCGATATTCTCGATTCAAGAACACGATTTAGACGTCCACAAAGTTTTTGTATTAATGAACAACCAATAACAATCATAGATTCATTCTCTTCATGAACATTTCATGAATAGACCGAAGAAAGACTCGTGCGAGTGTTAGCGAGCTTTTGGCTAGTAATTTATTAATTCATACGCATGCCTTCTGAGAACAAATCTTCATTCATCTGGAATGTACACCTTTCTCCTGAACGGTTCGAATCATACTCTCAAATCGAATAACATTGGTGATGAATTGGTCACTTTTGATGTACATATATGATTCTAAGCTCCCTAATCCCACAGCTGATATATGAATATGATGGTTAATGGGATTCCAAACTTTGTGAGTTTATATCCATCTGACTAGAAGTTTCTATCAGAGCAAGCACAAATTCGAAAACACTAATCATTAAGGGGGCTCCAGCGAGTTATTATTCTATTATAGAATGAACTCAAATCTTCATAGAATGTACCTGGCACAACCAACTTTCAATTGCAACAAAGAAAATCATGGGTCAACATGGTCATTTCCATATGAGCGCTATAACAAAAATGACGTTTTTTACATTGGCTCTTATGGCGAGAATCGATTAATCCCTTCTCAACTAAATATGGTGTTATAGAAAAATTTGAAAAAATTCTAAGTAATAGGTTTTTATAAGTAGATTATAATATGATCGCGAATCGTATGTCACCATCGAAATAAGATCGTAAAACTGAAAAAAGTGGATTTTGATGAATTTGACAATAAGATTATGTGCAAATCTTGACTTAGTTATAATTTATTTTCCCTTTTCAAGCATCCATAAGTAGTCTACGATAAGACTGATCTACTTTAACACGATATGATTCGAAGAATTTTGAAAAATAATTCAGGCACCCCCAGTAGGGCCCCGCATTGGTACGGCACCTAACGCTGAAGCCCCCTTAATTCCTCATCCTTCCCTAAGAAACTTAAGAAACTTTCCTTTTCCTTAAGAAACGATTGAAGCTCTGATCCATTCTCGCGTAGCTGCACACGATTAAAATTGGGGACCCACTTCTTGCTTCTCAATTCTTAGCTATCATGACAGATATCATGACGAATATTGTCCATCGGCTAGTCATCAATATAATCATCTGATAGGTGTGTTTATTGAGAGACGAGAACTGACCTTTCTATGAAATTAGGACAGCAGACATGATGGAAGTGAGTTCGACTGTCCCAATTTTTATTCCTGTAATTTCTTCCAAACCTTTACTGTAATTCTCGTTCAGTTCGATTTCTTACCATTTCAATCTATATTTTGTATTGTTCGTCTCATGCGTTAGTTGAAATTGGAAAATATACAAAGTTAATCTTCTATGCAATCTATGAATATAAATCATATTCTGAATCAGTAGAACGTACTGTAATATTCTGAGCGAATAACGATAACTTGAATCTTATAGTGGGTTTCGGATGCATGGAAACTCTCCTATGGAAGATATTAGTGTAAGTGGAAGAGAAAAACACAATGAGATTTCTATTTCTGCATTGCTTGAGCATTCAGCAAACATTCATGTTGACTCACGTCTCTATTCCTGACAGTTATTTCAATCATATTATCAAGTTCCCACAGAAAATAACTTCAGAATAAAAACTGACAAAGAAAAAGTTGGAGTTTACTTGATTTTCTGAAAATTTTAGTCATAGAGTAGTTTTACTACAGAGCGAGAAACATCGATAAATAATTATCTTTAGAATGATTGGATAGTTTGTTCCACTTGTATTTGCGGTATTATTATCGATTAAACATTTTGCCAGCTGAATCATCGATTCTCTATTGTTAGCCGTAGGTTACGAATCACAACTTCCACGAAGAACATTTGGAAAGAGTAATGACTTTGACTACTATGACTTATATGCCTAGCGAGTTCCGCACTTGCACAAGTTTTACAGTATTATTTCGTGCATGGGTTCTTTTATTATAATCCTCAAAGATAGCAGACAACTAATTCCAGTAGATAGTCATATGATTGTGATAGCACAGCTATGATATAGAATCATGTATGGGTGTTTCCTGATCAAATCAAACAGTGAAGAACGATGTCACTGACAATTTTCCAATACATTTCAAGGGTACATGATAACGTTCCCTGAAACATTTCAGATTCCAATAGCGATTTGGTCTATTAAAATCATTTTTCCTGTAGAATACTTGAATTCACGGAAACGAATTGTCCAAGGTACTAGAACTTATCAAATGCTATGAACCTCGTTTTTAAACTAGACTTTTTTTATTAGAAATTCTGCTGATTGCAGAAACTCATCCAAAGAATACTGGAAATAGTCCAATTCCATGACAAATATAATGATTAATTCCTATTCATCCTGACAAGATTGAATACATTTAACTACTTTAGATTTTGACAAATACTTTGATGAGTTCACAAATTCTATGATCCGTTCTGCAATTCTATGTCAAAAACAACTGGAATGGAAAGATATTAATGTCATAGTGTATTTTAGATTGAAAAGTATCAAACCTTTCTAAAGTTTCATACAATTTTCTGACGAGTGAGAAGTAGTTTTACGGAAGTATATATTAAATATCAGAGCATCCCAAATCGGGGCATGTTGAAGTTAGAAATCCACTCATATTTATTTACCGTGTCAAGATGATAGATTCCAAATTTTTCACAACAGATCTCCCACTTTTTGCTTCTTTAAATGATTCTCATGAATTCACATATACTATGTGTTTTGTAATTTTATCTTCAATATTTAGGCACACGTTTTTCCTTCATTTTTCTTATGTCAAATTGTTTTTTTCTTTTCAATATACATCAAATCATTATGAATTAGAACTACCCAAATCTGATGAAAGTTCTGGAATCAATCCATATTAGTTCTGGCAAGTTCGAGCACATTTCACCCTTTTTGCTATTTACAAGCCTTTTTATAATTTCCTTTTCAATTTTTCTCATGTCAAATTGTTTTTTTTTCAATATACATCAATCCATTATGAATCAGAACTACCCAAATCTGATGAAAGTTCTGGAATCAATCCATATTAGTCCTGGCAAGTTCGAGTACATTTCACCCTTTTTGCTATTTACAAGCCTTTTTATAATTTCACGTATTATTAGATGCAATTTTGTATTTTTATCTTCAATATCTTGGCATCAATTATTACAGACTACAGTCTTGGAGCCTTGGGAAATAATTCATTCTATTTTCATTTCTTGTAACTATCCCTCACTCGCCGGCAAGAAGAAATTTTGTGCTACTTAAGTTAATAAAGTTCCTTTTTCTCTACGGCCACAAAACGCATCCGAAAATTAGTCATAAAATGGCTGGGCCGGGTAAATTTACTCACCAAGTTGAAACAATTCAGTTCATTTTTACACTGGTAAAGATAGTAAATATTGATATTGGATATGAATGCCAATTACTATCGAGATGATTCTGTTGTGTGACAATTCTAATAAGAAGGTATGAATATACAAGATTCAATCGTTGAGTTTTCCATTTCTACATCCACATTCTGAACAGATGAACGTTATATTAATAAAAAATAGTAGATCAGTCTTCACCATTAGCACGGGGCTCTGTTCGAAAAATTGCTATCTCGGACTTTTCATCTATTTTTTAAGTATATATTTAAAATTGTAATTCAGTTCTTTACGAGCCTCTCCGAAACCTGCCAATTTTTTTACGTATTTTATAGATACTAGCTATCGATCCCCTACGGAATGGGTCGATTTTATTAATTTTAACAACTTTTATGATTTTTTGGAAATTTGTCAAAAAAAAATTTCTTCGAAAAAGAAGCAACTGCAACGCGGTTTTTCTATCTATTCAAAATTTGAAAGTTGCATATGATAGAAGAGGAACAGACGCTTATTTTGAGTTTTCATTTATTCAAATCTGATTCGTGAATCCCGAGATATAGAAGTTCAAAGTTGAAGTAACTTTCCGGCAAAAGTATACGCAGTAGAATAATATCCGAAACGGTTTCTGGTAGCTTGAACATTGTTTTACTTAAGTATAAATTATTATGTACGTGAGTAATGTTCTCCGTACTTAATAGTCGGGCGGAAGGTTGGTGGAAGTCATTGGAACGCAGCACTTTCGGTGCAGCGGCAGTGGCGGGCAGTGGAGGGGGTAGGGAAAAAGACGCGACAAAAAGTCGAACCCTAAGGGAGCGTTCAGAAACTACGTGACCATTTTTGGGGGAGGGGGGGTCCAGCAAGATGATACCTTTCGTCACGAGGGGGGGGGCTTCAGTCACATGTCACGTTACAAATTGCTCTCTATATTTTTACGCAGCGGGAATCGGACTATCGCGGGTATTGCGCCCGTCTTTAAAAGGCCAACGTAGAAAGCGCATTCTCAGTGATATGTAAGGTAACTGTAACCAATTTGGCACTGTAGTCAAATTGGCACAATCGTCAGATTTCGTTTTTCCGGTGCTCTCTGGGCATCAGTCGCTCTCGAGTTATGTTGGGGGAATTAAAAGAAAATTTTCGGTACTTTCCCCGCCTATTTAGTCTCTAAAACCACTCTCCTACAACACTTTGAAGTTTCATTTACTTATTTTTTCACCCTTTTCTTATTTCACTTTTCATACTCAACCTAAAAAAACAGGAGTGAATAATTTTTATCTCTGAAAGTGCCATTGCTCTTTTTTGTGTAAAAACATCTCAGCTTTCGATTGGTCTCATCAGTTTTCACAAAATTATTTTTTAAGCCACTCAAATTGCTCTTTTTCGCATAAAAAAAGAATGAAGCCAATTTGGCACATTTTTTGATATTTTGTCGCACGTTTTAATCGTTCTAGCGGCGCATAAAGGCGCTCGGATCACGTTTTAGTATTGAAACAAGATGATTGGTTCCAGGCGTTAGAGTACCGGTCATTTTTCACTCCAACCAGTCGTTTTTAGAACACTTTGAAGTGGAACACCGTTGATTGATCTATTTTATTTTACAACTTTTATTGCCGCACTGTAAGTTTCCTCTACCAAATTAGTATATTAACTTGTTTTCTCAAATGTAGCTACTCAATTCCATGCAAAAAAGCTCATCTTTCGATTGGTCACATTAGTTTTCCTTCAAATATTTCCCCACACTGTCAAATTGGTTTTAATGAATTCAAATGAGCTCAAGACGTTTTCATTGAGCAGAAATTCAAAATTATCACTTATTGTCCCTATTATGAGTTACAATTCTTCTAGTGGTTGGCACTGGCCTTTTTCTATATGGTACTCCTGTAATACTAGGATTACCGTCTATTTCGAGTGATTCAATCGATCTTAATTTGTGATTATGAACTGGAAGACTGAGTTAAATGAATCAATATTTAAGAGATAAACGTTACGTTTTCATAAATATGTTACAATGATTTGAACATGTATTTTTCAGTTGAATGACGAAAATTTTTGATAAAAATCAATGGAAACATGATTAACATTTTATTTAAATACCAATTTGATCGTCTCTGTAGGCCTATATAGGCTGTAGCCAATGATTAAAAAATTGTGCCAAATTGACTGCAGGTGTAGCCAATTTGGCTCATTTACGTTTTTTTTCAATGGGTGCGATTTTCGATGGGTTAGAGTAGTCGAATGATGATTATGAAGATGGTTTCTAATAGGTATTGAGCTAAGCTTTGAGATGCCGTTCGCAGAATTTTCAAATTCAAATTCGCAAATAACCCTTATGGGGGGGCACATTGGGTACAGTTACCTTATATATTTTCTTGACTCGCCGAAAATGCTAAGTGGTTAAGGGAGGGGAGGTGTCGCAGAAAAACTACGATTGGTAACGAAGGGGGGCGGGGGGTCCAAAAAAGGCTAAATTCCGGTCACGTAGTTTCTGAACGCTCCCTAAGGATCAAAATGAACGTTTGATTTTTTACCTACAGTATCTCAGCTTCTATATTAGATAGTTTGATGATTCTTTCTTTAATTTAGTATAGCAAGTCAAAATATGATTATCTATGTCGGTCAAAGTACCGTAAAAATTATTGGTAACGATGTATTTATGAGAAATGTAATAATGAATATTTGTAGAGCCGTTAAAATCATATTTTTCGACAATGTCAAGTCAAATTGCTAATCTAGGGAGATAAACAACAGTTTCTGTGGAGAAAATATGAATACTCTGTGTCTATATAGCTACCGAAGGGCTGAAAATAAAACTCGAACTGATTTTTCTGTTCCGTACCAATAGTAAGTATTGCTACGTAGGTGTTTGGATGCAAGCAAAGTAACAACTACAAATAATTCATTATTATAAGGTGGTGAAAATATTTCTAACTCTTCTGTCAAATGTATTTTTTACTTTTTTCCTCACACTATTTATGCTATGATAGCATTCTATAAAATTCATAAGTACACTAAAATTTGATCAAAACTGTTATCGATCAATATTGAAAAAACATTTGAAAATATTTATTATAGTTATTCAATTCATGTAATTATTGAGCCAGTATTAAATACTCATACGCAAGAACAAAAAATTACAGACTTTAATTTAGTTGACATGTCATATCATTTGATAAATTAGATTGTGATCTCTTGCTATATGGTAGATTCAGTTAAGTATGACACTCGAAATAGCTCAATATTAGCTCAAGTTTTTTCCGAGATGAATGGTAGGAACACGTGATTGCGGTTCGTGGAATAATTGGTCAAAAACTGACGATCTCAATTCAAATTTTTGTCATGCTCGATCAAGTTCTCTATTGATCGAGGAATATTCCAAAATATTGTACATTGACATACATATTTGTAGTATAAGTTTTGTTAAGAAACTCCGACTAGAAATTTTTCTGCTGAGCGCTTACTTCCTACACTAAGAAAAATTTGGTTTGATAATCCTACTATACCGTATAGTGAAGAAAAATATAGTAAACCATACTATATTTATACATGAAATTCACTATATTGTAGGAAATTATACTATCCATTTATAGTTAAATTCAGTGAACGTTATCACTATACAAAATATAGTGTCTTGTAATGGCCCGACCATTATTTAGAGAGGTGTTTGGGCGAAATACCCCTATATTGGTTGGAATGTTTGTTATTGGAAGGTGTCGCGATCCGTTATCCGTGTGTACGACCGCTGGGTCACTTACATATTCCTAATCCGTCCGGCGCTTGGTTGTCCTTGGCTGGAGTTTGGCAGCGTGGCAGCCGAGTAGTCCGTGGCGCGCTGGGCTGTATACTCGTGTTGGTTCCGGATGCATGTGTAGAATGGGGAGGGGTGTTGTTAATAAACACACTTCAAGTGCACTAGCACTAAACTTTATTATGTTGCCAAACCCTATATTTAACACTCGATCCCGCGTGGTTGGATCGTTCTATATAATTCTGTTCTTCCGAAATAGATGTAAGTATGCTACGCGTTTGCGGGGGAGCTGCGCCGCTCGCGTGCTCCATGTCCGGCCACCCGTGTCCGTGTGGCACAGATCAACTCCGTCGTGTCCGCCGCGGCCGCTTCCTTTATAAGCGTCGTGACGTCACGTCAAGATGCGCTCGCAGGGCGCGAAGCGCGGGTGCAAAACGGTTGGGAAGCGCAGTTGCACTTCGCGAGAATTACCTCTCCCTCATGGAGTGATAACAAGCGCGCGTGGCTCAGCATCTTTCCTCCGTTCGCACGCGCGAATACTTATGACTACGAAGCGCGGTCGCTTCGTTACAAATCTATGTATGCGCTGCAAGGCGCATCGGTTTACTTATACATGTCATTCAACTATTTCACATAGCACTTATTAATCCTGGCAAAACGTTATTGATAAGATATTCCATTCGCTCATGGCACATCGCCTGTCTCCAATTAAAATATATAAACATAGATAAAGATTCTGATCTGGCCAGATCAATTGCTTATTTCCTATAGCGAACAATTCTAGTTGCATTACATGCAGGGTTCATATATTCGTCTGTACGTTCATTCGTCGTTTTCGCTCGAGTGCCCGCTACTCGTCAACTTATACGTGCCGATAAGAAGATCTCCTATGGCCGTTTCTAACTAATTTCAAGCTGCGCAGTTGCCGTATGCAACTTGCACTTATAAAATAGCATTCCCGCACGAGCGCCCGCTGGCTCCTCGTGTCTCCGCACAGGCTGATAGGAGAATATCTTATAGCCGACATCCATCCGTTTCAATGTTGGGCAGCTGCACAAAAATGCAAGCTGTCCTCATGATTCCCATGCACTACGTGCAACTCGCCATCCGTCGCATGGATGCGTCTCAATCAGCGCATTCTCAGATTCACACATGTATGCTTAATCCTAATGTCGCTTCTCGGCGCAACTCGGATAGCATGTGGGAAAATGCGCATCGCGAATGTGCGATGCGACTCGAGTCAATCTAAAATTTCAAAAATGGGCGGAGCAAGGCTGGGCCATAACACCCCTACCCTCAAGTCAAATCGAGGACTACTGGCCCGAGATTTATTCACAAATGAAAAAGATGCTATCTGAGTTGCCTCAAAAATTTTGCTAAGGCTTAATGGCGATTAGTCCGCAAAATTCCATTATCTATTTGCTTAATATAATTTCTCTCGTATTCAAAAAAACTAGCCTAGATGGCCCGCTGGCCCGTTATGTTTCATTCATGCAGTCATACTACAATTTTCAGTACAATTCATGAATCAATCAATTTCCCGACCGATTGATCTGCAAGGGTTGGCATCTCCATTTTTGCTCCAAATAGCTAAACACATAAAATTTTATCAATATTTGGAAAAATGAAATTGATGTTCATAATGTGGTTTATGATCTTGACATTCAGATGGATCATCAGTTCGATTCTCAACGCAGACGGTCGGTATTGCAAGACCATTGCGTAAAAAGGCTGGTGCGTTAGCCGTGTCTCTCTCGTTATTTCTTGCGCAGTGCTTTGCACTCTCTGCGCCTTCTGTCACGACTGTGATTCAGATGCATCGGAGCTATCAGATTGCTCTGCATCGCCAATCGGCTCCTCTCCTTCATGCAGGTTGAAATGCATAGCAACTCATGTGGCGTTTTCATTTTCTTACATTCTCGGCGGTCACATGGACCTCTGGTCATGTCCCAAAAATAAGTAGTGGACTCTTGATTATAATCAAATGACGCGACACTTGGATGTCAAAACTGAAAGTCAGTACTCGGGTCTGATCTTGGGATTCAGTGTTCATCAGATTCAAATTTCCGAAAAGCAAAACAGTTCAAAACAGTACTTAGATTATCAAACTTTAACTAATTTAGCGATGCAAAAATTACATTTCATTCGTTCAAAAAAATAAGTTTTAATTGAATCAAGGTTCATGTACTCATATTCGCACGCCTCATTCTAATCTCAGACACTCACTTTAGCGCGATTCGCTACTTATCGGTTAATATGCTCGCTTCCGCAATAAACCTTTCGCATCAGCTTCTTTCAAAGTTTCTCGCTCACGGTCACTTCACTGAGTGTTCCGATGACACTCGATCTGCACTGCATAGTCTTATCAGTAGTTGTCGTTGTTGGTAGGCAGGATGATTCGCTCTCTCTTTCTCTCTCTCTCTCTCTCTCTCTCTCTCTCTCTCTCTCTCTCTCTCTCTCTCTCGCTGGGAGCGTGGCTTGAGAGTCGAAGGCTGTCCGTAGCTGCTAAGTCAGCTGGCGTGATGCGGTCGATCCCTGCTTCCTCTATCGGGGCTGCAGCAGCACCACTCGCGAGTCGGGTTGCTGGCCATTAGATGGGACGCAGCTTGATGCTCGTCAGGTAGCGCGTGGATAGCGCTTCGTTCCGTTGAAGTTGCATACTCGTATGCGTGCGGCTCGTTGAAGTATCCTTTGGCCGTACACTCTGATTTCATTCCCTGTTGGATCGAAAATTCTCGGCAGATTTTGCTTCTCGCTTAGATAACTTACTTGGCTAATTTTAAGAACTAGGGTTCTTTTACATTAAAATTTTGAAGGTTCGCGCAACTACATATATTTGGGTTCGATTTCCTCACGTCACCATTGTAATCAAGTATTAATTATCGTCTTATCATCAAGCTTAGGTTTAAGGTTCGGATCGGCTCTGCGTACTTATCATCTTGTTACTCGCTATTGCTGTCGATAAACTCATCATTATTTCTATGATTTTCACAAAATCCCGGAACTCGATTTAGGCGCAATTTTCTCGCATTTCTTGAGCGTTAATTGAAAGCGTATGCATTTTCTATTGATATAAGCTTTCCGGTATTTTGCTGTTTCTATCACTATTCAAGATAGCTACGCTCTATCGGTCACTGTGCCGTATGTCCGTCGATTATGTCGCATGTCCTATTTGAAGTTCATTCGCGGATTCATAAAGGCCCTCGAAAGTCGCGATTGAATTTCAAAATTTATTTCATGTGGCTCTTGGCCTTTGCCGATACCTATTTGCGGTTGTGTCGTGCAATTAGGCTCATTTTCCGTTTCTGTCGTATAATTCGCGCAAAATTCTTAGCAGATTGATATCTGTTCGTGTGTGATCCTGATGTTGTACGTCGGAGGCGGGTCTCATGACTCGCTTACCCCCACCCTCAAGTTTCTTCCTTATATTTCTAATTTTCTATCAATACAAGTATCGTGAATATTATTGAATCCTAATCATTTAATATGAGCTTGATTAACTCATTCTTTTGTTTTCTTTGAAAATAAAAAATTGAGAGAAAGGATAAAGAGCCCCAAAACCTACGCTCTTCATCTGTGAAGGACAACTGATTCTCATCTTTGATGGATCGTATACTTTGAATAAATTCAAAGTATACGATACATCAAAGATTTTTTTCCTTCTCCATGACTTTCTCTCGTTTTTTTTTCTATTTATTTGAAAAAAACTATGCACATGTTAATAATACAGAGTATTTACATATTCATAAATCCAAATTTCTTATCTCCTAAGTATACAAAGGATAAAGTGGAATTCGCAATTTTTTCCAACATTTCAGTGAACATAGTATCGTTAGCATTGAAAAATGTTAATACTCTCTCCGGGAGAAACAATTGAAATTCATCATTCAAGTTCAAGACTATACATGGACCGAATTGCGTTGTAACTTTCCTCATCTCGGTCACCTTATATTTCTGATTGATGTCGAGATCAACCATCTTTTTTTTGAGTTGGGAGTAAAGCGATGGCTGCGTTAAGTTTTTCGAAATTCATTTTTTTTTTCTATAAATCTGAAATAATAAAATGATAGATAAGAATATTATCTTTATTTTGAATTAATAATAAAAATGTAATACTCACTCAATAGATTATTGTAGATATAATACTTAGACTCTAAGTCTCTTAGCTGGATGCTCTGCAAACTCCTGGACGTCTATCGGACGAATGTGCTCTCTGCAGAGACTGTCTTGCTTAAATAGGAATTCTCTCCCATTCTCCTCTCTAAATGAATTTTCAAATAAATCCATCATTTCTTGTGATATTATTTCATAACGTCCCCAAGGGAGTGTATCAGTAGAATTAGGTAATAAATAGCGTTTATCATCATATCCACTTAGAACTATTTTATTCAATCTCTCCGTTTGAACGTTATGATTTTTTGAGCGAATAATATTTTGAGTATGTCTTAATAGTACTCTATGAAACAGACATTCTTCATAATTTTTTAATGTTATATTATTCTTGACAATGTGAGTTTTCACACCTTTGGCTTTCATTATTGGTGGTTTATTCTGAATCAAAAAAATATACATTTTACTGCGTAAACCAATAAATTCAGTCATTATTTCACCACAGCATTTATCTTTCATTAATCCAATCTTCTTTTCATTTAAAATTTCAAGTCCAAATTGATTTTTATCTGAATATTCTGAACTGTCGAACCATTCAGAGTGTTCCTTCATTATTTTATAAATATTCATACCTTTAATTTCATAAATAAAGCTGTCAGTATCCGTGTAGAGAAGCTTGCATTTATTTTCTGTCCATTTTTCCATATGAGAATAATGAAAATCATACATATGAGTTTTTGATATGTCAAGCACACACATTCCAATATAAATTGGTTTACTTATTGTAATTTCCGTACGTGAAAGTTGAACTGCGACAAGATTTTCAGCAAAAACAGATCGACTGTGGAATTTAGGTTTTGCGATGAGTGCTTCAGCACCATACCGCCCAGGTCACTTACAAACTAGTTTCACATCCTTATGTTTCCGCTCGTTCTCCATGGTTTCACCATAGACTGCATTTATTAAGAGCTTGAAAAAATTCTTCTCAAACTCATTAGTTGTTTTAGTCCTTTTTTCAGTATTGTAAGAAACGTAAGGTTCTAACCATGGACTCTGGTTGAATTGGAGTACTCTGTGTATTTTTTTAATCTTCATACCATGTTTAACCACCAAGGCTAAATTTCTGTAATGGATGACGTAGCGCTGCTTATCATCCAAAGTTGTTAATAATTTTGAGTGTTTGGAATCAGGCGGAATCTTATGTTCTGGACACATTAGCAAATCCTTATGATCTTCATAAATATCTTCTGGATATTCCAAATCAATCTCTAGAATATAACCAATATTATTTGTCCTCGAAATATTCACATAATCAATTTTGTTTATATGGTTGACCCATTGAAATCCTCCTGAAGGTAGATATTGAGACATTGAATGTCCATATAAATTATTCGCATCCAGATAAATAAGATATTTCTCATCTTTCTCTTCACATGGAATATATCCTTCCATCATATATTTATTATTAGCTTTCGCATAACGATTTGAACATTGGGAAATACCTCCTCGAATACCTCTCTCGATAAATAATAACATATCTATATCTGTTAAAAGTTTCAACTCTACTTTTGTATACTTAAGCATTGCATCCCAAGTTAATCCAGGAGTTGTTCGATAGTATACTGGGTCTAGCCCATATGCTTCCATACATGTCTTCCTGAAATTCTCATATATATCTGCTAAAAGGAGCACGTCTATCTTGAGATATAAATCGGAGTATTCACCAAGTGTAGACATATTAAATGTTTGATAAACATTTTGAGCATGAGCATAATTTTCATTACTGATATCATCTCCTGTTAATTTACTTTTGAAAGATTCTTTCGATGGTAACTCTTTTTCTTGCAAATTTTCAAAAGTGTCAACATAATCATACGGGAAAATACCTTTTCTCGTTAGTGAATCAATTTTATCTAACGTATAACCATCTTCTCTAAAAACTTTACTAGTTATATCATACTGCTCCAAGTATGAGACGAGCTTCTCCAATGAAGATGCCATGAATCGAAAAGAGTCTATAAATCTAAAGCGGATTTTACTTCCTTCGATAGATTTAGTGAAAGATATATATCGCTCCTTATTCTCAGCAAGTAGATTAACATGACCTTTTAAAATTTCAGAAGTTGCAATCTCTTTTATTATAAAATGGGAGTCATAGCCTGATAGGTTATGAAATACAATTGGGATAAATCTAGAATTTTGATACTTCAAGTTACATTTATTATGCGCTGCTCCTCGAAATCTGGAACACATAATAAATAATATTAGTATCGTTTAAAAGTATTGTAAGATGAAAATTAAATATACTTACATTCCGCTCAAATGACAATGATCTCTAACTATGATTTCATCTTTTTCAAAGATCTGCCCGCATATATGACAATGTGTAGTAGTAGCAAATTCTAACTCTTCATCTTCACTAAGATTCATAGATTGTGGATTCTTATATATTTCATCAAGCTCATTGGCAAATGAGTGAAGCCGAGAAATGAGCCATTCAGCTGGAGTTTTTACTTCTAAGTCATCTTCTCTCTCTTTAATCTGTCTATAACACTCGTACTTGGATTTTGAATCATCAAAGCTGCATTTGATATAAAATCCTATATTATACGGTTGATGCGATTGGTAAACTAATTCATCGTTTTCTACCGGTTTTAGAAGACTTTCAAAGTCTGCATATATTACATACGGGACTTTTTGACTATTTTTGAAATTTCTAAACTTGAGAATATTACCTCCATTCTCAGCAGTTGGGAGGTTTATTTTACATTCGTTCATATTCATACAGTCAACCATATGTTTATTCAATTTTTCCTCATTATAGAAAAAGTATAAACATCTATCACAGATGTAACATTTTCGACGATGACTAGTTAGCTGACTTCTAATTAATTTTGATAAGTCTTTGATCCATACATAATGAAACTTAGGCAATGAAACATCATCTCGTAGCATCTCATCATTCGCATCAATATAATAATCTTGAATTAAGAGTAAATTTACATGTTTATCTTTATATGAAGATGTTAAATGAGTTGGAGCTATAATGTAAGTGGCCCCACGTATTTCCAATGCATACACATTTATCGAAATATTATTTTGCTTCTCAAACTTTTTTACTTGCATTAAAGCTATCGGGAAATCTAATCCCTCAAAATTGAGTTCATTCTTATACGGTTCATACCAATACAAACGATTTGGATGATCCCCCACCGGATGAAGTGCCGATAATATAGCCCATTTAAAACATTGATTATCGTTATTTATCACATTGATGCAAGCTCGTTTATTTTGTATAAATTGCGGAAGTGGGATGAAAGAACTTCCTCTCATAGGTTTATACTCATTGATATTGATTGTTAAACTCAATAATTGTTGTAAACTCCACCCAGATCCTTCCACTTCAAAATCCTCAATTAGTATTAATATTGGTTCGAAAATATTTATATCATACCACTCATGTAGATCAGTAGTCGGGAATATTCCTTTGTTTTCTGTATTAAAATATTTCACACTCACGGTTTCTATATCATTTGTTTGAATAATATACTCCGCTGAAAGCTCTGCATTCACTTTCAGAGACATATTTGGTTTTGATTTAAGATTATCCTGAATTTTTAATTTGAAAAGAGCTCTTGATTCTTCTAAGAAAGATATAATATCAAGATGTGCTAAGTTTGTTATAACTCCAGACTGGATACGTCTCTGGAATGCTGATGGCATGTCATCCCACCGAATTTTTTCCTCTGATATTTGAGGTTCGATCACAGTTGCTACTTGCTGAATTCTACCTCCAATTATTTCAGATCCTCTCGAAGTAGATGCTTGTGGAATTATTTGAATTTCATCTGATGTTTGAGGAAGTTCGGGGATGCTTAAATCCGCAAGATCAAATATTTTAGGCTCGATTGAGCTTGGATCATGAGAATCTGTGAGATCGATTATTTCAGGCTCGATTGAGCTTGGATTATGGGAATGTGTAAGATCAATTATTTCAGGCTCGATTGAGCTTGGATTATGGGAATTTATGAGATCGATTACTTCAGGATCAGATGGATCTTGAACAATATTTCTATGTAATAATTGTTGAAGTCGATTTTTAATATTTATCAAGTGAGTCATACACGTTTGACATTTTTTCATCTGCCCTAATGTAAGCTTTGACGGTGAACCGATTAATATATTTATCTGTTCTATACATTCAAAAGCCATGGATAGCCATCGTTGAATATCTTCCTTAACAGCATTTTTTACACTCGTTCGTAAAGTTTCCAATAATAACTTGATATTCAACTCAATACGCTGTATAGATAACATAATGACTATGCAAACTCAATCGTTGAACTGATGTAAATAGCTGCAAATAATTTACTTTTATAACTGCTAATATTATAATGAAAATATGATTCTTTATGAATTTTTAATTAATCTTATATTTGATAAATATTGAATGAAATATTGATTTCTAGAATCAAATTATATTAAAAAATCAACATAAGTCAAGTATTATGATAATTTTAACTATATTAACTATGATGATGCATAGCGTTAACTTACGTTATGAAATTCCTACTTGACGAATGTGATGATGAATATGATGATATATTCAATGAATGTAGATTGTTTAACAATTTAATCGATATTTCTTAATGTTTGAATATATCTTCTATAGTTTCAAGTTATGCTTCAATTTCATTTATTAATTTTATGAAAAATGATATTTCACTTTCCGGTAAATTAGTTGTAAACAAATAAATGAAGAAGTATACTTTGAAGATGTATGGAAGATGAACTGCTCCACTTCGATTGATCATACTCAACTGATGTATGCCAACGTCCTCATCTGACTTATATAGTCTCTATTTTAATTTGAGATTTATTTTCAATTTCAATAATTAGATAAACATGAGTTGAATATTACATTTTTTTTTATTTGAAAAATTGTCGGATGATAGAGCTTATAAAAGGATAGCTTTCACTAAGTTCAAAGCATAGTCGACGTCGAGATAGTATACTAATCAGATCATGGAATATATACTCGATATACAAGCGTTTAAACGCTCGTCTAATCTCATCGTTGTTAAAGAATTAGCAATCGTTCCAGTGGATTCAATGAGACTTCCAATTATATGCCTTTTGAAACCACCTTGCTCTTGGGCAAAGCTATTGAAAGAAGAGAGACGAAAAAATAGATGGCTTGAGATGAATTTGCATGGAATTCCATGGGAATCTGGATTAATCCCTTACAATATCTTAAGTAGAGTACTCCATGATAGTTTGCGTGATGCTACTTGCATTTATGTTAAGGGGCTCGAAAAAAAGAGATGGTTGGAAGAACTCATCCCACAAAAGTAAGTAAATAATGATATTTTCTCAATTCGAAAATTAAGCTTTCAAAAATGATGTTTTTCTTTTTCTCTTATTAATAGGATGGTGATTGATATGATGGAGTTGAGCTGTCCATCTCTGAAAAATTTAGTGAAAGTTGAAAGAATCATATGTACAAATCATCCTTTACGTGAAGAATCGAGTTGTGCAGTAAGGAATGCATATTCTTTAAAAAGTTGGTTGCTAACATATCGTCATTTCAGAGAGAATACGATATGGAATGAGAGAAATGAAGTTAATCAAAGGAATTTTGATTTTATTCAACTATTATGATAAATCACTCCATATATCATACATAATATGATAATATATGTATAAGCATATACATATTTTTTTTCAATCAGTTGGAAAAACCTCGCTATATTATATTCAGCTTTCAAACAAATCGAAAAAATCGTAATTCGGAGCCTATGGATTGTATATAAGTAGCAAACACTCAAAAACACTTCACTTCCAATATGATCTCCAAGGGATACACTCCTCTACGAGAGGATGATAAGCCAAAGTCAAAATTGAGGCGGGAGAGATTGACTGATTATTTCGGAAATGAAATGAAATGAAATGAAATGAAATGGAATGAAATGGAATTAAAAAGAATGTATATATATTTGTACATATATTTTTAATCGATTGTATTATTTTTTCCTTACAATAAAGGTTTCTAAAAGAATTATTCACGAATAAAATTTTTCATTCCAAATATCTATTCAAAGGAATTTTGATTTTATTCAACTATTATGATAAATCACTTCATATATCATACATAAGCATATACATATTTTTTTATACGGACAGATATTCAAGTAATACCAAATCTTTTCCTGCAAAAGATGGTTATCATCAATTGCAATAGTAAAAAATTATCTCGCTTAAAAAAAAAGCTTTCGATATCCTGAACTCCTTGGCGCGAGAGCGCATTGGCGCGAGGGCTCACTGGCGCGAGGGCTCATTGGCGTGAACGCTCATTGGCGTGAACGCTCATTGGCGTGAGGGCTCATTGGCGCGAACGCTCATTGGTGGTCCAGAACCCTCATAGTCACCCTACTATTAATATCATTCCGTTTTAGTTGTGTTTGACACAGAATTGCAGAACGGATCATAGGATTTGGAATCGTAGGATCATAAGATAGAATCATAGAGAATCATAAGATCAAAGTTTTTGTGAAAATCTAAAATGGTAAAGAGATTTAAATTTGTCAGGATATATAGGAATCAATCTCTGTATTTTTATATGCTCAGATCGATATATACCTCCTTAAAACCATTCTTTGCTCGTCAGAAAATTGTGCGTTTCTTTAGAAAGGTTCCATACTCTTCTGCAATGTACCTATTTGACTACTATCGTTTGATAAAGAATCTCAAAATGCACCTTAGAACTTATGAAGCTATCAGGGTAACTATAAAAAGCAAATGAATATATATATA
>JAJGXB010000084.1:0-20747 GCA_020882725.1 Aphelinus certus
TCAGATTTTTCCAATCGAAAACTATTTGAGTTCGAGGTTACGAAGTTAATTCTGGGGTTAATTCTGACAGAAACTCGTAAATTTTAAATCGTAGTATTGTTTTGACAACATGACTGAGCTGCAATACCTGATTGATTGCAAAGACTCAAGTCTGTACGTGATTCACAAACAATCCGTCCGCAAAGTGTTTGAATCGAACGATTTAGAAATTGGTACTGAACACTTATTCGTCTGGCCTGAAGAAGATGACGGAGAACAGAAATTATGGCATGGAGTCATGTAAGCAACATCGAGTAATTACTTCAAAACTGCATCTACCGCAATTTATGATATTTTCATTTAATAATAATAATAATAGAAAAATAATATCATTCATAGATGACGAGAAAAAATTACTGAAAAAAATGAAAAAAGAGTTTACCAGACGAGTCAACTCTAACAGAACTCAACGCCGCCGAAATAAAACATCCAAAGATAAAACAGTGAAAGCTATACAAACGAGATTACTCGTGATAAAGTGAGTCTCTTAACTGACGAGAATATCTATTTTATAATGAGTTATTTTCAAAAATACTAAAGTTTAATAACTGTTATCATTATTATTTGAGGAGCGTGTCAATCGTACTGGAGATAGAAAGATTATTGAAAAAATAAAAGCAAGCACTTTCAAATTATCACAGTGAATCAGCAACCAGAGAAAGAAGAAGAATTCTCTAACATCAATCTATTCTTCCAGAGAAGATGCTTAGAACAAATAATCGATGAATTATTAAAAGGTTTGGATACTCTCACGGATATTAAAAGAAAGAAAATGAGCAGTCTGCAGATTCTTAAACAAGTAAATTTGAATTTTTTCACGGCTTGTATGATTCTATAAATGCTATTTTGTCACGTGTATAATTTCTCAATATTTTTCAGGAACTATATTGTTTGTATAATGCTTCGATATCCCTGAAAAGTAAAAAACTCCATTCCAGTTAAATAATGTCCAGTAAATATTTCATTCAGTAAATCATGAACGAATTATATTTCTCTTCACTTATTTACATAACTTAAAATTACATTTTTAATGTTCCAGTGACAAACCAAACAGTTGTTTAGGCCAAAAAAGGCACATTGACATGTTCTCAAAACCTGATTTACTTGAATCTACATCTGATATTGATTAAGATTTGATAGGAGGACGTAAAGAAGCCTCTGAAAAGATCAAAAGCTATCCATTCTAAGGTATATGACACAAACGACTTATTCAAGTGAATATTTTATAATTCATAGTTGAAATAAATAATGAGTACAAACCATTCATTTTCAATATAGAGTATCCGAGCTCAATCTGGAGATATAACTGTCAAAAATAAATTTTCACGCGAGCATCTCAAGGACAAGACAGAGAGAGACGCAGAAGGACACTCAGGTTCACTGGTAAAGATGATGAGAAGGTTGTTGAATCAAAAAAATTAAACAAGTTCTTTTCTCCATTACCTAACATAATATCAATATACTAGCATAATATCACTTGATCCATATATAAAGTTTAAAACTGTATGTTTCCATTTTGTAGAATCAAGAATTGATTGAAGGCTCCAATATTTGGATCGATAAGTACCAGCTTGGAATGATACTGTCTACAGCCAAAAGGCTGACTGATTTAGCACAAGCACTTCTAGTTCATTATTTTACGGAAAAGGCTTTGAATGAGTGTTCCTTGACAGGGCGCGCACCTGTAGGCAGAAGCAAACTTTCGAAAGAGTCCGTCCGCCCTGGACTGCACTGGGTGCTTCGACGCCGGTTAACGTCGGAGCTGACCCCGCTTACGCGTTTGGACTGCGCAGCGCCCTCTCAGGAGTCTCGCACTACTAACCACTTTTCAGTGTATAATCAGCATGGACATCATTGATACTAAAATTATCTTTATTACTCAGACTGATGCCTATTTGTGTCCTTATTTTCATACCTTTGACAGATCTAGGATCACCATGGCTAGACCACCCAAATACGTGAATACCTCGATCCAATAATACTGTTTTCATATACTCCCATCTTCTTAGTACGTCGATGGTGGAGAAGTTTTCATCACTTCCAAAAATGTTCTATGCAAAGCTCGGCGCATCTTTTTCGAAAGGTTCGACCATATAATAATGCAGAAAAGTCGATGGTTTGTGGTATTTGAAATAATTTTGAATTTTTTCATCTAAAGATAAAACACAATCCACGAGACTATTGGTCCCTGAATCATACTGAATCTTAGGTATTTTCCGGTCTTCAGAAACAGAAACATATTTAGTTAGATTATTTTTCTCTATAAAATTGAGTAACTGTTCATCACGGCATTTTCTTTCTACCAGAGGTTGACATTTTTCTTCTATGACACGGTATGCTGTTTGAATTGAAGGCAGAGGAATATTTGACGATAATTTCTGGTACAATATTCGGCCACTGACCATTTCCAAATAAGCTGAGAATAAATATTCTGGTCATATCTATTACCTTGTTTCGACTTCAATTCGGAATGATTGTAAAGAGCTGTAATCAACATCTTTAGAAATTCCAAAGAAGTATTATTTTCGTTAATATTATAATTGTGCGATGGTTTATACTCATCAATTTCTTCCAATGTCTTTTTCAATATAAAATTGTTAGCAATGTAGAATATTTCCTGCTTCTTCTTGGATAATTTGATAATCTGTTTTATCATCAATTTTTCACCAATAGAAAAAGAAAAACAGTTTTTTTTTCAACTCTTCTCCAACAACAAACCAAAACTTGTCTCTGTGTATGGACAACGTTTAAGAAGACATTAGTAATAGAGACTCTGACTCGTTTTCTAGAGGAAATTAGTATCAAATATGATTTTTGAAGTCTACTGTCTAAAATATAACCTCAATATGAGTCTCAAACATACCCGGTACGTAGTACAGCATATATTACAGCACGGAGAAAGTATAATTTTCATCGATTCAGATTTTCACTTCCTTTCTGCCTTACGTAGAACATCGACGCCTTCTAAATCAAATAGTCATAGTCAGTTATCTGTTTGCGATTTCTGAGTGGCTGTTGTGTTGTGGGGATTTAAAAAACTATTGTGAGTCGCTACGTACAGCCGGTGGTCGACAAGCTGGCCAACCGGTATATACTTACGATGAAAACAAAAACCCTTGACCAGAAGTGTGTCGTATTGTCTCGATCTTGCTTTTCTTGATAAATTGAGACATGGTGGATGAAGATTGATTTTTTAGCTTACCAATGTACTTGAACTGATCAAATTTGAATAAAGCTCCCTAACCTTAAATTCGTACGCTAGAATTACGCGTCCATTCAAACGAACATGAAAGTATGTAGAGATCAGCGACCATAAATTTCGTTAAATAGATAAAACCTTGCACTGTTCTTTGAAAATATTTGAAGTCTGAAATCTAAGCAATCATTCACATCAATTAATTTCGCGTGTTGATCGTTTTATCAGTTTTTGAACATTCAGAACATTCTTCACGCTACCATCTACAGAATTTAGTTAATATTTGGAATTACTTACAGATGAAATCAAGACATATTTGAGATTTATTTGAGAAGCATGACCAACAAATTCGTTATATACTTCGAAATTAGATTAACTACATAAATTGTTTGTAACGGTCACTGAGTTCAATTTGGATCTAAAGTTTCGAGTCGGTACAATTGCCAGCGCCAACACTCCTACGCTATTACCGACTGGTAGAAGGAATTTCAAGCTGTAAAACCAGGCTTTTTGATAAATTGTATATTAACTCATGTCAAAGCAGAAGTAAAGTGAGTGTTTATGTGTAGTAAGAATAAATGTGCGGTCGTTCTGCACGCAGTTCTTTACTACTTTGAAATCTGTACATGGGAATGAAAAAGCTAATGAGATGTTTAATGGTAAATACTCGATTGAGAATCATCGGTTAGTCTTTCATTGCTCTCTATTAATACTGATAGTAACAGATAGAACTGGCCCAGTTTCCTCAGAACTCTTTTAATTTTTTTAGTACTCCGTGGAACTCTTCAGTACTTCCTTATTTTTGCAGTACTTCGCGGTACTCCATGTTACTTTTTATCTTTCACCTTATATCTTTTAGTACTCTACGGTACTCCTTATATTTTTTCAATACTCCATTTTATTTCATGGTACATCGCATGGGAGTACCAGAGTCAGATGCCCCTCGCATTTTTGACTCTCGAGTAAATCGTACGATGTGAACTAACGAGGAGGGTATCAGATCTTCGGAGTACCAATCTGGACCAAACTTTGCAGTATGTTCTCTGAGACTATAATGACTATACGCAGAAAGTTTTAGCTCCTAACGCCTCTTCAGTGCCGAGATATTGACACCGCAAGCTTGTTTGACTTTATATGTATAATGATATTCACCCTTATTAGGAGACACTTGAACCGCGTCTCGAATCTTGACCAAACTTTTTTTGATGTTAGTTTGGCTCAAGAATAGGCTGTCCCCACAGTCTGGGAGACTAACACTTCCAAACTCCCAAAAGATTAATTAGACTAACTAGATTAGTTAGATTAATTAGACTAGCTAGATTAATTAGATTAACTTCTCGTCCCAAATAACAATATGTCATCGGAGGCGTATTTTCACTCACTACACTGTACTTTCACACTAATCACTGGATACTGCAGCTTAATTGATCTTGAAACATATGCAGAAAGAGTGAATGCATGTATAATCATCAATATTTAATTTCACGTCTTACTCACATGAAAAAAATCAAAATAAGGCACAGCTTGCGACTTTTCACTCTGTGCTTGGATACTGAAGCAATGACAACATGTATCCAAGCAAAAGTGACACTCATACACTAAGATTATATGATAATTGAGTGTCCAGATTGAATTTCATCTATAAGAACTTGAATTCTGAACACTTGTTGTCCAGAATCAGACCATATAAGAATAATAACAAAAACTCTCTGCTTATAGTTATCCGCTATTTCCAATCAAATGTCTGGCCTTGTACAGCTTACCTGAGCAAGAAATAATCAAATTCTTACAGAATATATATATATATCCACCGATCAGGATTATCTCGAACGAGTCCAGTTTATAGAAATTTTTCCAGTTTATAGAAAGCAACAGTTGATGCTTCGACGAATGGATCGACGTTCGCGAGCTTGAAATAGTTGGCGCGGAATATGAAGCATGTGGTTCGCAAAATTTTTACATGTAAAATACAATATTTCAGAATTTTTTTTTGGAAATCAAATAAATATCCTTCGTTTTTTTTTACTCGCACCATTGCAAAAAGTTTTAGCGTGCTTTTGACTTCAATGTGTCGGGCGAGTATGAGGCCATCGGTGGTAGTTCGCCTACATAATTTTGATTTTCGGGTATATTGAATAAATGGGAGGACGTACCTTCTTCAATGGCCTCCAAACCAAAAGCTTCGGGCAAGGCAGCTAGCGGCATATGAAAGTAATTAAGGCTATCGATAAACTTCATTTTATTTATCTGCATAATGATTATTTTAGAGCCGTTCATGATCAGAGATGGCTTGTCACGTAAGTCCTTCATCTTTTCAACAATATTTCGAAATGAATTGAGCATCGAATCCTTGTGCATTATGCGCAATGTAAATGGTTCCAACAACAAGGCTAATTGGAAAAGTTCACTGACTGGGTCTCTTGTGAATGCATACTCACGAACCCCACACTGTGCACAAAGGTTTGCTATATCATCATCCACGAGACAGAATGTGCAGACTTGGTGGACAACGCACAAGTTCGGAATATGAAATCTCACAGAGTCGTCTCTAGCGAGTGTCTTGTTCATCTGTGTTTCAAAATCATACAACAGAAATACCACTCTCTATTTGCTCTTATTATTCTTGACCGTTTGCATATAATATTGATGTCCGATAGGTAATTTTTGTTTAAAAATTTTTCAAAACGCGACGTCGCACTCATGGATCTCTCGAGAGTTTACCATAATAATTTTATTGCATTTCTCGCACGATTTCGCCCCCTCGCACACGCTCTTTTTTACGTCGAGAGATCGAGGTGTCAAGTGATTCGCGTAGCATTTCTCGCCGTAAAAGATCCTGAGACAGGCTGGACAACTCATCGTCTGTGTAGAGGTGTCACATGATGGGCATTGCGTGAATTTTATGCATTTTTGAGATCATTCATGGCCGCTCTCAGGCATGTAAGCTTTATTACAAATTTCGCAATACCCTCTACTCCCCGCTGCGGCAATCAAATTTAAAATAGGTTGGAAATGATTAGATTCTCCATAGTACATTATCCTTAGAGAATGTATTATTTGGTAATCATTTTCAATTATGAATCTTGTGCCATCAAAGTGTGGACGTTCGTCACGACCGAATTGCTGGAACGAATATACAATAATGGCTATGCCAAGAGGTGCATAATATTTTTGAAAATCTCGGGTATTCCTCAACCTGTTGCAGGTATCGCCACGTTGGCACTTCGGACAAGCGCTTTAGCGCATTCACTCTGATATTGGCCATCGCTTTTTCTCATTTTTTCCCAATCTTTGTGGAACTGCCCAGAACGAATCTGACCGCGAATCGCATGACAATGCGCGGCTGCAAGGAAACGCAGTAAACACAGATTGTCTCTATTACTAATGGTCAGTATGGCCCTTTTTGATACAGTCTCATGACTGAAGATAACACGCCCTCTACCCTGGGGAACCTCAACAATGTTGCAGTGAATCGAAAGGGTGTCGCCTATATTAAACGCATCCAAGCTGCGAGCCACTCGCTCGATCGCACGCCATATATCATCGCGATTTAGTTCACTCACAGGATTAAAGGAAATTCAGGCTGGCCCGTGCACAAATCTCGGCGTGGGGATTGTTATACCAATGATATCGGATGGCGCAGCGCCGGCGATCAGGTAGTCGTACAGCTCCTGCATCGCACTCTCTAACCAGCTAAAGATGTCGATAGCTAGTGTTGGTGACGGGATTATACTGGCCACAATATTGCGGCCCAAGAGTCGAAACCGATTGAAGTAGCACGCAGATTCTAATTTGATGGTGATGTGCCGCTCACCAGACGGCTCATTGATTTCGCGTCCATAGCCGTGCTGTAAATTAACAGTTATATAAATGGTATGAAAGCGTGTGTATCGCAAGGGTTTCAAAAAGTACCCTTAGGTCAACGGGGTATATAATTACAATCTATTGCGACGCTATTTATGATAGCGTCAACCGTTGACACATCCGCAGGCTCTGAAAAATTGAATTGGGTCTTTTATTAATAAAAGAAAAAACAATCAATATACCATCGGTAAGAAATTTACCGGTAAAAGATGCCTCGATCATTGAGAGTATTACATTGCCGACCGCGTCGGTCATCATATCGTCTGCTAGCTGGAGGGCTGTCGATATATATTACTATTATTTCCAAGAAACAATAAGTGTGGGTATAGAAGACGAGTTTAATTAAAACGGTGAATAACTCTTCAGTGAGTAATTGCTTCGGTGGTAATGGTGGCGATGGGGGTGGGGTTTGGGATGGGGGTATGATGGTAGTGGTAGCAGTGCTACGTCTACCACAGGGTTCGAAATAATGTCCATAATTTCGGTGACTATTTCTGGCTTCCTTTCGTGAACCCCGCGTGCTTGGGCCTCCTTGATGATAATTAGAATGATTGGTCGTTTGCTGGCCCCATTCATCATCTCGGCAATCTTATTGGCCGTTTCAAAAGCTGCAGAAATTTCAAAATATTCGAAGTTCAAATGTCCCAAGATTCAAGATTAGGAAATTTCAAATTTGATAGGAGTTAACGTTCATTGTTGCGTATATTATAATAATAGAGACCGTGTATGATTTCCAGGATAAATATTTCTCGAAGACAGGCTCAAATCCCGGATCGTTTAGTTTTTTTTCAACGTTCTAGAATGATTTTAATTATCTGATAACATTACAATTTCATTTTTATTTATTATTAATATTATTTACTATTTTACAATTAACCATCTGACAGAATCGGAAAGAATTTGATAAAATCATATTTGCAATTAAACCGGCAATAAATTTTATTTTTGTAAGAAAAAAAATGCATTTGTAACGACGGCAATAGTCGCCAATTTCGTTAGAAAAATCGAAAAAGCAGAGAGTTCTATTTTTAGTTGCGGTTTGGAATATATATATACATATATATATATTTTTTGTCAAGTGCGTAAAGACACGTACTGAACTTTTTATTTGAAACGTAGTGTTTCAGTAAATCATGCGCCTGGACACATACAAGTCCAGTCCCAGCAGTAAAGGAGAAGATCTCAAAGACTTCCAGATTGAATTATAAAGGGTTTATTCTGTAACTGAATTACAGAGAAATGGTCTGGGGGGTCCAAGTATATGGGAATGACAAATATTTGAATAAATTGATACGTATTTTCCTGTACCTTGGTGTTGCGTGGTCTCGAAATGGGAGATTGATGTTTTGATTGTAATCAGCTTCTAAATAATCAAATGAAATTCCAAAAATGATCCTCGAATAGAACTCAAGCGTAGCTTCCAATTAATCTTTGATTTGAATTTGGCTTTCAAATGCTCCTCAATCCCGATTTGAGTATAAATGTAGCTTCAAATAATTTTCTGTCACAACTTGATACAGCTTCCAAATAATCCAAATAATTTGTATGTAAATATAACTTCAATTAATCTTCAATAGGACTGTTATGGACTGGGTAGTGTACGCGCAGCCTTAATTCTTTAGACTTTTTCTAACCTGCAGACGCGCTGCAGTGCTTGGAATTTTACACGTGGTGGATCGCGTTTTGAATCGAAAATGAATGATTTTACGGGTCGCGCGCGTATTTGGGAGAGAATTGGGGTCTTCCTCTATCCAACGGTACAGTTTAAACCGAAGTCAGATAAGTATTCGGGTTATATTGAGGTTTTCAAGTGTGAGCTGGATACTTTGTGAGAAGTTTATGTTATTTTCCTACAGATGCTTTCACAGTCAACTTGAAATTGGGGCAGTGATCAAGGAGAAGCAATCACAGTACGAGAACAGGTATGTATTGCTTGCGCACTTGTTCAATGTGGGACCAGTTACACTAGTCGCACTAGGTGTACTTTGCTGGGAGTTTTATCAAGTCGCTTCTTTCTCAAGAGATTGATTACAAAGTGTGCGTTACAGCACATCAGAATGCTGCTTCTTCTCGTCGGATAACCCAGCTTCTTTTATTCTTATAATTTCATCTCCATGCACTGTCTTAAGCACGGATACGACCGTCAGTGAAGTAGGAAACGGAATTGCAGCAAATCACTGACACGAACGTTTATCATGTTGCAGGGTGTTGGAGGCGCAGTTAGTAGAGTCGGATGATATCATTCCAGGATTGCTTATAGAAAAAACGGGAAATGTAACAACCAGTAGTACAACATGGAAGCTTATACAGAGGATAAACGTGGAAGATTTCTTTCAACAGGGGGATAAATTGGCAGCCTCATGGCACGGATTAAGTTACCTGTGTGAACACACAAACGAAGTGAAGAAATGCGGAGCACGAGCTGAAGGCAATCTTTAATCAAATAAAGACGGTAAACAAAGACGCAGATAGGGTAATAGACATGATAAGGGGACATGAATCGAGGGAACCGCAGAAACGGATAAAACGGATATACATGGGTTTCTAAGATCGCTGATCATGAATCCGGCCTCAGATCTTTAAAATTTAAATTAGATTGAGCCTGCAAGATTGCCGTCCGAAAATTTGGAAAGATAATGGAATCTAATGAAACTTGGTATACATGGGGTCTAAGGTCACTGATTGCACATAAAGCTTCAGATTTAAATAAGCCTAAATCTTCAATATCGTCAACCGTAACGAGGAAACATCCTTTTAGAAGGTTACTCAAATAAAAAGCCATCTCATATTCGACTTAATAGAAAAAACCGTTTCAAGGGTGATTACATTTATTCTAGTTTTTGCGCGTTTGGAGTTAGTGCATGCATTTGTGTGTATATTCTCAATTATATTATATTCATATATTTGTTCTACAAGTTCCTTTGAAAAAACGGAACAAATGAGAACTAGAAAATTAGTATACAGTGGTAAGAGTGAAATAACATGAAACTCTATTTGTGTCACAGCATAACCTCTGGTACAAGTATTGAAGATTATACTTGTCACAAACATTTTTGCATATTTTGATCAATGCTTATTACATTTCCAACATAAGTTTATTTTGAATGGAATCAACCGACTTTCGCTGACACCAGAGTAGAAGAAATGCCTTTTTATTCAGTAAACCATTTAAATAGATGCTTCTTTGTTACCATCGATGATGTTGAAGGTTTAGGCTTATTTCCATCTGAAAGTTGATGTTTAATCAGCGCCCTACAGAACCCATGGATACCAATTTCATCAAAATCCAGTATCTTTTTAAATTTTCGGTCACCAATCTTAGAGGCTTTAATTCGAATTTTTTAAATCGAAGGCCGGATTCGTAATCAGCGACCTCAAAACCCCATGACTACTAATTTTCATTATAATCCATTATCTTTCCAAATATTCGTTCGCCAATCTTAGAGGCTCTAATTTGAATTCTTCATATCTGAGGCCGGATTCGTAATCAGCAACCTCAAAAAACCATGGATACTAATCTTCATTAGAATACAGTATCTTTTCGAATTTTCGGTCGCTAATCTTTGAGGCTTTAACTCGAATTTTTCAAATCCGAGGCCGGATTCGTGATCAGTGACCTCAAAAACCCATGTAAGCCAATTTTCATAAAAATCCAGTGTATTTTCAAATTTTTAGCCTGCAATCTTAGAAGCTCTGATTTGAATTTTGAAGTGTGGGGTCGGATTTAACAATCGATTCGGAATAGATCTTTCTATACCGCTCGATTTGAAATAGATCTATCGTTAGCACTTTTCTGAAATCGTCTCTTTTTCCCCCCAAGCGACGATATGGGAAATACAATTACTTTTGAAAGGGATGCTTCCTTCTTCCAGTCGACTGTGTTGAGGGTTAGGGCTGATTTCAATCCGAGGCCGGATTCGTAATTAGCGACCTCAAAAACCCATATAAATCAATTTTCAACAATTTCAATTTTTTTCCAAAGTTTTGTCAGGTGATCTTAGAGGCTTGATCTAATTTGAATTTTTTAAATTTGAGGCCGGATTCGTAAGCAGCGACTTCAAAAACCCATATAAATCAATTTTCATGAAAATCCAGTATATTTTTGAATTTTTGGCCTGCAATCCGTCCCGTGGCTAGTGCCACGATTATTCGAATCCTTATATATTCAATAGTCACTATTCAATATTAATATTATATACGAAGACCGAATACGGCAAGCATCCGGCCGAGCGACATCACGTTACGGAAAGTCAAGCGACAGGATCCAACGCGAATAGCACCGACGCGCGTGCAGGACCTGTCCGCCCCTTGTCGAACAGGGGATGAAGAAACCCCCACTCGCGACTTGACTGACTTACCCCTACGAACATATGATTATGACCACCGGGAGCGGCGGCGCTCGCTCGCCACCGTGCCTCCGAAGTAGTAACGTTACTTTAGCCACAGTGCTGCCGTACCAGTAACACCGCGACCGCCACTGTGCATTTCCCCGCCATTTGAGCTACTCGGTTTCACGACACTCAACCTGACGTATTTATACTTATATTATTATCAAAATTAGGAATACACACTCTTTCGGCTATCGTACGAATCATTTCAATATACGCCTATACATTTAAACTATGTATCCATCCTGACATTATTTATTTCACGTTCACCTACCCTTCACGAGTAATCTGTGTTCAGCTCGGCTGCACAACCGAAATATCGAATCCACGAAATTAATCTACGGATCTCAATATTCAAGCCACGTAAGAGTAGAGTCAAACCCAAAATTGCAGGCGCTGCGCTAGACGTGCCAACGCCAAAGTCCAACGATCCGTAGACGGAAGAAACGGCGGGAGGAGTCTGATTCCAAATTTTTAGCTCTCGGCACTCGAGCCGTCGCCCTAGCCCCTAGTTTGCCGACAAACACTCAGCGTGGCCCTCCTTGTCCCTAATACCCCCCTGTCGTTTCGTGTCGTGTAAGGGAATTTAAAATCGTGAACGGAATTAGAAATTTTTTCACAAAGTACGCGGAAAGTTTCGATCATCCGCGATCATCCACGCCGAGACTGAGTGTCGTGAATCAAGAAAGAAGAAACCGAGAACCTGTAGAAGAACGACTCCTAGTCAAGGAGCAAGCAGAGCAGGAGGAAGAAAGGACAGGAAGAGGCCCAATGCAGTCTTTCGATCCGAGTATGAACTTCTACACGTTGATCCTGCTAGTCGCCTACTGGTAAGTACGGGGCACGTTAAATATTCTTTGCGACTGGAATTTAAGAATATCATTAAATATTGAAACAAATCTCTTAGGGCTTGCAAATAAACCAAAATATATATTTCTGAACAAGTTTAAGAAAATTATTCAAGATTATTCGAAAAATAGTGAAATCCGTTAAGAAAAGTAAATCTAAAAATAAGAGAATGACTTCCCAAGAACAAGAAAAATTTGAATTTCCACGTGATATTGAAGGATTATTAGATGAAGGGATACAGGAAAACGAAAAACAATCAAATTACCCCGATAATTCCCCACAAAATATATCGCCCAACAAAATGACACATTTTAATCAATTAAAGCAGGAAGAAAACACGACAAATGACCCGGATCCACATAAGAATATCAGCCCCACCCGTTATAAAATAGATTCCCAAGAATTACTTCAGATGAAAGAATACGAAGCCGAAATGGAAAAATATTTCAAGAGTAAACGCGACAAAATAGACGGTGTGAGTTTTGAAGAGTTAGAAGGAAGTCTAGCGAGAGCGCAATATAATATTATGGTCAGGGATCGCGAATCATTTTTAGCATCTCAGAGAAGTAAATCTAATCCAATAAACGATTTTCCCGCGAGAATAAAACGGAAAATGTAACATTCAACTACGAACCTAGAAACATGGATATGAATAATAAAATCACGACCTATCAGACCGGTGATAATAATACAAGAAAGGGACTAATTATAAGGCAAGGAAATCACAGCAGAATCCCGACACAAACAAGACTAATTTCTAAAATACCGGCTACTAGCACGCCAAACAACACTCTTTTCCAGAACGATCCAAATTACGCAAATAATCACAGAAACAGACAAGATAGACCGAATTTACTCCCACTGCAACAACACCCCAATAACGTAAACTACGATAAACAACAACTAGCGATCCAAAAACCTAAAACGGCAATGGAATATGAAAATGAAATTGATCGATTGAGAAGAGAATTAGATGCATTCAAGAACGGAATAAAATTACCAGAGAATAGAGTTGGATTCTTAAATGACAACGCGACACATAATGCGATAGAATTTCAAGACACATACGACGAAGAGGACGAACCGCTCATACATAATCAACCTTACGAACCCCACGGATATAATAGAGAAATTTACGATAAACGGACCCGAAGTAGAGCCGGATACGGTCAGAATGGAATCGATAATGGTCAAGATTTGAACGGAATAGGTCGTGAAAATAATATGCAAATCAATCTATACGATCCTCAACAAGCGAGAACAACTGCTAATTCAATACCAAGAATGAGATTGACATTAAACCAAGCGTTATACGCGATACCAGAGTACATGGGTAGCCCCGATATGCTACCGATTTTTGTTGAATCACTACGGAAAATAATTTGCGAATATGGGCACGATTCGAAAAAATGGATTTTGCAAACGCTAGTACATAAACTTAAAGGGCCAGTCGGAGATGGCTATATACCAAGATTAACTCAATATATATCAGTAGAAGCATTGATAAATGATTTACAAACACAATATAGCGGCATGGGTGGAGCAGACGTAACTCTGGCAGAATTAAAAATCGTCAAACAGAAGAAAAACGAAAAAGCTGCTGATTACTGATTACAAGGAATACTGATTTGCTAAAGCTTCGGTTGAGCCCAAAGAACGTCGGCAGCAAAGAGTGATACTCGTATCTGGATCTCTTCTGTGGAGACGATTCGCCCATTGGACTAATGGTGCAAGAGTCACCAACTAGCTTCCTCTTCTCGGCTCGTACTGCAGCGGCTTTTTTAGCGAACGATGTCATGGTAACTGATGTCTACGGATGCATCGGCCAGTGTTTAAACAGGGCGTTTGTTGGATGAACAGAGAGAGAAGCGCCAATCACAGAGCTTAAGATGATTGTGCAAAAAAAAAGCACCATTGTGCATGGGAAAGGAAATGCATCAGCATTTTTTGGTCTGGCTTCATCTTTCCTGGAATGGCGAATAGATAAGAAAAATCTTCGGCTGCAGAGGTTAAGAAAAAATGCTGAAATCTGATGTGTCTAGACATAGCTCTCTTATTACAGCACGTGCTAAGGTATCAGATATCCACACTTTAGCAACTTACAATTGAGAAGGATGCTTCTACGATTTCAACGTGACACGTCGTTCGCGTTCGCTGATCTTGCCTGTATTCTAGAACCATATCGTCTAGCTATTTCGTCATTACTGCGCACATTGCGTGAGAAATTTTCAAGAAATCTCTTGATACCCATTCCCGTAGACATATAATGTAGGAACATAAGGCAATATTGACCGTACACATTTGAAAAATCACTTTGGAACGATTCCTTATTCCAGGTGAAAGCGTGACAGTTTCTAGCGATGCGATCGCGATATTCGGGGATCATAGGTGGCCGTCCAAAACTGTCAAAATACCAGCCGCGACCTTCTTTTGACACGTAGATAGCCACCCAATGCGATCCACTTTTATTGTTTCTCTCGGTATTGAACACAAACGCCGCTGGTTTCGACCATATGCGGGGTATCTGATCTGCTGCATTGACCCCCACTGTATGTCCACGAATGCGCGACAGAGCACTCATAATCTCCAGGTTGTTCATCGCAAAGATCTGTAGGTAGGACGAAATTTATATCTTGCTCCGGGGTAAACTTTTCGCCTGTTCTTAACAGTAATTTGAGACGGATAACGTTATTCAAGGCACACGTAAATTTCAAATGATTGGATTCGAAACTGTGCTGGAGACAATACGCATCCGTCCAGGGCAGATTCCGTAAAGCTGGAGAATCCTGCTCCTGTTCTAGATTAATAATACACCGTGTCGTAATTTTCTCCAAGAGGGCAGCTTTCACCTCACCTCGAACGTAAATTTTATCCGCAGTATTACACACGCTCTCTAAATTTTTATAAATTTTCTTCAATGTTACGTCACCTTTGCGCCATTCGAATCCATGATGGTATCGAGTCAACCAATCGTTCTGCTTCTTCACTTCTTTACAGAGTGAATTAGAAGAACAAGGCGGTAAAACTACCCAGTGGGCACTGAAATTCTGATTCAACGCACACACAGCCACCTCTTTCGGAATAGCCTGGTTTTTATTATTTCTGAAACGTTGGACATCAATTATTAGCTCCATCTCAACTGTGTGTGCGTTCCAAAGGTCAGGCGGTTACTGAGGATAATGTCGAATCAGTCCAAGCATTGATTAAGAAATTCACGCCATCTATGATCATTTCTAGCTGCTATAGTTGATTATGACTTGTCGAGCAGAATCGATCTCTAGCATATTATCGTATTCGGCATAAATGATACAATTAACAGCCTCTGATAAGGTGTCATCAAAGCGTACTTCAATCCTTACGCTACCATGCCTAATCAAATTCCAATGCGAATCCTGATTAGCCGATAAATCGGGTGTGAGGTCAAAGGTGAAAAGACAATACCCGTCCGCATAAGCTTCTCGAGAGATCGAATTGCCCTCGTTGAGAAAATGAATACCCGTACCGGAGAAGAGTGTATGTTAAGCATCAACAAATAGTTTATTTATTTATTATTTTTTTATCGGGTTGAAGTGGCTTTGATGGAACCTGTACACCATCCACGTAGACGCATGAAAAATTGATATTATAATTCTTGAAATTGAACGGATTTGATAATCTATCACCATTGAACGATTTATTATCAACGAAACCAATGACGAGTCGTTTAGGCAATTGTCCAAGAATGATATTGTCAAGCGACTCCCCTTGAATATTGCTGTGTAATGTGACAGCTTTGACCTCTACCCGGGTGAGCGGGTACTTAGCTGTCTCACGAGCTAATTGCCGTACGTGGGCTAATGCGATTCCAGGGCTGAGTCTGATGCGTCTCACAAGTAGAGTAGCGTCAAGGATACGCACAGTAAATAACCACGTAGGATCTATCAGACAGAAACTATCGCGCGACTGCAAGAGTCTAACGCGGACTTCTACGCCATTGAGTAGTAAGCGCTGTCCAGTGAATACATCGCAATGTAATGGCCCAATCATATCCACAATGGACTTAGGATTCGCAAGTTTCCGACGTTTCACAAGGCCTTCATTGGCCGTACCAACGTCATCCATCTTCCCCGGTGTATCCTCGTACCATAAAGCACTCGATGAATGTGATTTTTTTGCTGATGGTGAATAATTTAGTAGATTTTCGATATACGACCTGTACGCGTACGCCTTACTCGGTGGAGAGACGGGTTTTTGATTGAAATCAACGTCTACAGAATCAAACATAGAGTGTAAGAAATTATTCACCGGACCGACTCCTGAAGTTTCCACCTTTGTAGGGTCTTCTATAGTGGCTGTTGGTCGAATGGCAACTCGCACGCTAATCATTGTATGCGCTAAATCGATATATTCGGCCGTACCAGGTATCGTGAATTCTATCGTCGAACCATCCGTGAGCGAGGCAATCGGCTCATATTGTACATAGTACGACGCCTCAACCATCGTCTGAGTTGGTGATATGGTGAATAAGTCCACTTCGGACTTTGTACACTCGTGGGATCCGGTATGAAGAAACGCCATTATTTCTCAAAAATATCTCGGGCAGTTCGAGAATTCTTTTTCTGTTTTTTTTCTAGTTCTCTGTGGATTTCTCTTCACTGCTCGTTTCTTCCTTATAGAGGTGTTCTCTCGTTCTGAGTTATCGGACAACTGACGTGGCTGTATCTCGTCAGCTATATTATAGTCAGGAGGTCCTAAAATCTTGTCCAATTTCTCGTTAGCCTTTCTCTTGAGATTTCGACCAGACTCGCGTAACCTATTACGAACCGCAGTCCTGATTGGTAGACCTTTCGATGCAACATCATTTATGATATTTTTGCTTGCATGTCAAGCCTCCCCTCCAATTGTCCGATTTTCAATTTTCAATTTGTCCGATATGATAAGGCTGTGTCTATGTCCATCGCACTTATCGTCGCAGATTCGGGATAGTCTGGCAAATCCACTAGGCTGTATTTCGAATAAGATATGGAATTTGATTACAGCGAGATTATTCATTCCAGCCAACAACGATTCGATACTCTTGTAAATTCCCGATGGCACCCGATATGTAATTTCATTCTCGACATCGGGTTTATAAATCATGAGGCAGACAGTATCCTCCTTTGATGGCTGGTGAATATGCTGAAACGTGAGAGGCACTTGGATCTCGCGAATAGCAACCGACCACTCTCCATGTAGGCTAAAATTTTGCGGTAGTAACGTGTTGAAACGAGTAGCCGTATTATTTGGGAAAACGTATTTGCTGGTGTTGCTGCGTAACACCATGTAAAACTGATCCCTCATTGTAAACTTTTCAACACTTTGGCGGATACCCAGGAATTGAACTTTTCAGGGTATCCTTTCCAACTAACTAAAAATTTTTTTGTGCGACCACGACCCTTACTTTCTGGAACTTCGCCTATCTCAAACACGTCGGAATCCAAGTTTTTACGGACTCGGCTCAACTCTTCCTCGTAGAATAAACCATCAATTTTATCACCAGTCAGATCTTCCAGCATGTACACCGGCGGCTGCCGAATGGTTGAGATGCGAATAATTCGAAATAATTCCAGAGTTCACTCGCCCTCGTATGCTTTCCCGAATACAGCCTTACTTCGTGTGACACGGACAAGGTCTCCCACAGCGTATTTAGGCTTGCGCTCGATGCGACAGTCGTATCGCAAAGCCAGATTGTGTCGGGCTTTAGCGGCATTATAAAGATTCACTTCGGAAGGAACCATGCGAATACCTGAATGCCAGCTGTTGTTGTAAGCTTTAACGATATTACCCAGAACATTTAGATAACGTCGTGTATGTTGATGTGTAAAGAATCGCCATAGACGCCCTTTGAGTGTTCTGTTGAAACGCTTGGCGACCGCTGTTTTGATATCGGCATTTCTCGCTATCCGATGAATTATTTTTTCTTTCTTCAACAAATCCTGCATCTCTTTACTCATAAACTCTTTGCCTTTATCCATCTGAAAGAGAAGTGGTCGACGACCATTACAGTGCGATAGTATACGGGAAAACAATCGAGAGACCGATGAAGCCGTTTTATCTTCCAACGGCTCAACCCATGCGTATTTAGATAAAACATCGATCACAACCAGTAAGTAGGTGTATTCGTCATTGTACGTCTTGAGAGCTTTCAAATCAATCAGATCACCCTCCCACACCTCATCAGGACTGTAAACATTGTAATATCGTCGAGGATAGTGACGTCTAACCGGTTTATGCAACGTGTGAGCGTCTTGACCCTCGAGCCAATCGATAACTTTGCTGTTTCTGTATTTTTTTACGTGTTGCGCGTAAAACTTGGGCTGAGCCGCTATACGCCGATGGTTCGGGTGGCGCATAATATAAGTTCTCGAGCACCTTCTCCATTATTCCCGACGCCTGAATTTCTTGAATCTACGTTTTATCTTTTTCTTGATTTTCGAATAAATCTTATCGAAATAAATTTTACTAATCATGCAGCATGTGGTAACAAGTGCCACTGTTTTTTCACTCGAATCAGCCGTTTCCGAGAGCATGCGTGAGAATGCTTGCTTGGCAAGAATCCGATCCGCATCCGAGCGACAATGACCAATCTCACTGTAGGCTAAATCGTGTTCGCGACAAAAATCATCCAGAGGATTGATACCCTTATCACCGCGCTCTAGCCGCTCGGCGAGATGAGTACCAGGCCCACAAAAGCGATAACCTGGGGGGTGCAATTCAATTGGAAGACAGTCGATAACTGTATCCAGAAAGCTGTGCGGAGGCTCAATTATCTCATCGCTTTTGTTCGTAGGTTCCCCCTCCCCAGGTATTTTTCTCTCCGTCGCCGATTCTGCGTTTAGTGGTCTTGTGGCTAAGGCTCCCGCCTTGCGACACTGCGGGCCAAGGATCGATCCCTGGTCCGATCAATTTTTTTTTATTGTTTTAGGGTAATTCACAGTATTTGCCGGTTGTACCTTTTTTTACATGTATTATCAAAATTATTTCTTTATTTTACACTATGAATTCGTAAGAAATGGAATTTTGTAAGAAACTACATATATTCAAAATCATGTTGTGGATATATTTCATTTACACGTAAAAAAATATAGGGCTATACGTCATAATCACACCGTGAATGAATTTCATTCACGTATGAAAAAAATGCAGATGGTTCTATGACAATAGTCGGAAATTGATCAGAAAAAATTTGAGCTGATATGAAGGACATTACTAACTCGAATTTTGAGATGATTTGGAAATATATGTATACCTATTATGAAAATATGCGCGCTCTCTATTTCTTTACCTTTAAAGATCGCGACAAATACGAATTTTGAAGAAATAATATATTAATTATGAATGAACTTACCAGTCAAGCGTCGATATTCCATCATGATCTCTCGAACAAGCGGCGATTCTTCAAGATTCCGGGAGACAATAATATCCCCGATCATACTAATGACATCTTTATTGTCTTTGAAAACAAAATTGAAGCAAACAAGCAGGCTACGATAAAAGTAGTTATGACTAGATCCAGGAATAGAAAAGAGTGTAAATTAGAAAAACCCCCAAGATTAGGGAAAAGAGAACGGCTGGGGGTAATAAAAGATTTGGCAATGTTATCTGCACAAGAATGGACGTATTTCATTGAACAATGCAATATATTATTCAAAGGCAAAACAATATCGATTACACTTTTTACAAACAACCTCCCCATTCCAAAAGTTGAAGACAGATTTAGGGTGATTAAAGAATTTCACGAATCCTCAACAGGAGGCCATAAAGAAATAAATAAAACATTTGACAAAATCGCAGGGGAATTCTACTGGAAGAATATGTATGCGGACATACGCCAATTTGTAATCAGCTGTCCAGACTGTCAATCGACGAAACTGACTCGGGTAAAAACACGGTTGCCCATGCTAATCACTGATACTCATACCCATCATACTCATTTGAGAAAGTTTCAATGGATTTTTGTGGACCGCTAGGGAAAACAAAAGCAGAAAATAACTATATTTTAACGATGCAATGTAACTTTAGCAAATATTGTATTTTGACACCGGTAAAAACCGCTGACGGACATGAAGTAGCCTGTGCTCTAATAGAAAAACTGATTTGTTTTTTCAGACCCCCATTAACATTACAGAGTGACCAGGGTACCCATTTCATAAATAATGTTGTCGAGACACTAGCAGAAATTTTTCGGATAAATAAATGTACTTCGACAGCGTACCACCCACAATCGCAAGGGGGCATTGAAAGGATGCATCATGTAATCAAGGAATATATAAAATTATACACGAAGGATAGGGAAAGTTGGGATGAGACATTACCGATAGCTCAACACGCGTATAATACGAGTATACATGAAGCATTAGGATATACACCCTATGAGGTAGTATTTGGAAGAC
>JAJGXB010000085.1:7849-32920 GCA_020882725.1 Aphelinus certus
TACATGAAAATGTTCATAACTTATCACTATACCGCGCATAGAGCATAAAATTCAGAGCTGTGAGCCAAGCTCTTCTCAACGGCAGAGACTATAGGTGAGCCGACCAATAGCAGGGCTCTAAAGTCAATACGGCTGTCTCACTAAACCAATCGGCAGAGGTTTTCAGAATTTCTTAAGATGGCAGCCTCCTTAGGTGGATCTCGATTATGAGCTACTTCTCAAAGGCGGAAAAACGTATCTATCTATCTATCTCTCTCTATCTCTCTTTCGTGGCGCATAGCCCAAAGGGCCACGGCGCGTGCCAACGTTGATCGCGCGTTGATCACGCGACTCGCGACGCTCGCCCGTGCTTCCGGCGTGACACGTGGCGATCGCGCGTCAACAAGTGCTCGCGAAGCACTTGTTACAGAGTCTTGGTATATTCCCAGACATATTAGTAATATCATCCGGTAATACTACTTTAACTTACAAAGAGAGGACACTACCTCCGTGTATCCGATCACGACGAAACTTTGTGAGATGGTTCATGAGTAGCCTAAATGCTTAAATTTGTAGCCACGCAGTCCAACGTTTCGTTTTCTCAAAGATATTCAATGAATTATCTTCGATTCTATGCATGTTCATTATATCTATATATTCTTAAGTTCATAGCTATAGATAGACTGTACTTGCCTGAAACCAATAATAATTCGTGAGTTTCTTCAGGTAAGCGAAGCGTTGGACTGCACAGTTGTAGATATCAGCTACTAGACCACTCATGGACAATCTCACAAATTTTCATCGTTATTAGACACACGGAGGTAACGTCCTCTCTTTGTTAGTACCAGTGGAACCGATCATTTCCCTCTAGTCTGTGCCTAACACAGCTTTAGATAACCAACGAATGTATTCAGAGTATATCTTAATATATTTTTCTCTTTATCTACTCTTTCCTTCTCTCATTTATTTATCTGTTCTGTTCAATATTAAATCTACAAGGAATAACTTAGGAAAATAGTGTATTTTGAGTAGATATTCAATCGAATAATGATTTTTAAGTCATAGTATCATATATGGGACGTTTCACGTCAACTCTCCAAAGCCGACGCGCGAACGCTAAAACTTCGCATTTTCGACGCTTGTCGTGTGTTGTTAAAGACTAATGAGTGAGCTCAAGTAGTTATTACAGATAATGTCTTGAAGGCCCATGACCATAAACAATTAAGATTTTGGGTGAATAACTAATCTCCACAAGGTATACGTGGAGCATTCCAAACATTATTTTGTTATTCAGTTCCGTTTTGTTTTATTTTTTTTATAGAATTGTCACTGCGTCGCTAAAAACATTTCATTGGTTATTCAAATTTACCGAATTCATGGAGGTTTCTACATAGAATGTTTTTTGTTCTCTTTGTTCAATTTCCTTTCTGGCTACGTAATAAATTCAAGTATAACTATAAACGTCGTTTTCCCTCGATAATCAATAAATATAACGATGTCCAGAGCATTCCATAGCTGAGAATTCTGCCCCAAGTTTTTTCTTTAAATTTAAACAAAATTCTTCATTTGTTTTGTTTCTCTGTCACTTCCAAAATACTTACTAGATTAAGGAAATATAGGCTAAATCAATATCGAGTATCTCGTATAGAGAAAAATTAAATCTCTCTTCCCTTTTCTCTCTCTAGTTTTGTAACAAGACCAACGAGGCCATGCCCAAGATAGGCAAATATTTTGTTTATCCTGGCCTCCCATCTTCCTACGTTCGTATACATAGAATCACCTGATGATACGCATACGAGTACCATCCCAACACAAGTCTCGTATGCGTTATGGGCAACTCAATTTCCGCAATCCACAATATTTCGAGCGTGGACCCAAATTCTGAGCCCCGTGCAGTGGAAATTTGGCATGTCTCTATCACACCCTTTCGTGCTCACGTGAATCCATAGTTGGTAAACCAATTCTATACCCGAATACGGATTGTCAGTCCGAAACCGTGACTGCATATGGACAATCTGCTATAGAAATATGAATTTGGCCAATATAAGTCATTTTGTGACCTCGGAATCGTTAACCACCTCAGTTTGACCACGACATTACCGATACAATACGCGTTGCAACATGACAACAAACGAGAACGCGATGAGACAAGTGGGCGTGGCTGAGCAAGAATTTAGAAACTCCCTGCTACGGGTGCAGGCGAGCGAATTGCTAACACACTCACGGCAATCAAACTCATAGACGAAGGCGTTATCAACATTCTAAAGGACGGATGAACCAGGCACGTACTTCGACAGAAGTTTGGACAACACGCTTGAACGTGGGACCCGCCAGTGGACGATATCCGGCTAGACGGAGTGAATGCGACAAGCCACGACGCAAGGATTGTATAAATGGTCAATCTCTGAGGGCCTATCTAGAGTGGAGTGGAAAAAGAAAAATCACAAAATTCACCACATATTTAGTTGATGTGATGTTTCGCCAGTATGGTTTACTGGCCTCTTAAGGATTTCATTACACAAAAAAACACGTAATCAATGGTACAATTCGTATACAAAACCATCAATGAAGTGACAATAAACTATTCTCTCTCACCAGTTTTGAATAAATTCATAGTATAAAATTCGGCAGTGGAAGCGGCCTCAATACGGACGTCAAAATGCCCAAGACCGCAGATAACACAGCTCCACAAAAAAAAATAAAAAATTGAACCAGAAACTGGACCACCCTACTTCTATGTATTTTTGGCTGCTGAATCCGAATCCGAGGTCCGTTAAGCTCCATCACCCTTGCGTTTAGACATAACCTCAAAAAAAAATTTTAAAATCATCATTTCGCAAAACAGAAATTTTTTTCAGATTTTATGTAAAAAATTAGATAGAAACTGTTTCTGGTGTTTTTCCAATTTGTCGCATAGATTACGAGTGAAAAATTCATAAAATTATGAATTTTGAATCCGGCCCACTAGCCGTCAAACTTTCTGGATTTTTTTACCCAAAAAGTATGCGACGAATCGGAAAATCGCTGGGGACAGTTTTCTTTTATTTTTTCATGTAGAATAGAATGGATTTTTTTGTTTTGCAAAATATCGATTTCATCGAAATGTCGTCCGCCATATTTTTGAGGTTATGGCTAAACGCAGGGGTGATGGAGCTAAACGGACCTCGGATTCGGATTCAGCAGCCAAAAATACATAGAAGTAGGGTGGTCCAGTCTCTGGTTCAATTTTTTATTTTTTTTTTGTGGAGCTGTGTAATCGATTCTCTCTCCCGTTGGATCTGAGGGAAGAAGAACATTCCGTTCTGATGGACATCGGGCGGTAATGTCTTACTTCCAACCTGAGTTCAAGAGCTGAAACGTCCAGCAGTCTTTTGCCAGAACAGAGATGGCATCTGGATAAACCACAGAGCTTGAAGGCCAAGTGACCGTAGATTTGACTGTCGATAGATTGACTGAAGGAATTTTTTTTGGCCTCCCTTTGGCACTGGTGTACGACGCAATCATTGGCACGGATGCCGTGGAAAAGTTTGACATTGTGATCCACACCGGTGGGCACATGTAGATGAGCAGAGCCGGGACCGTCCATACTTTTGTTTCCGGTAGAATGTTTCTTTCTGGATTAACAGTAGCCTCCCAGTGCGCTGGAATATTAGAAATCTCCGAAACACAAGTGGAGACCCTCCAAAAGCTATTCAGCCGTGTCTTGAATCTCAGCACTGCGAAGTTGGACATAACACACTTGATCTCTCATAGCATCGATGTGCAAGGACACGCCCCCGTAAAGCAGCGGATGAGACCGTTGTTTCTGAAAATCATGGAGGTCCTCCACAAACTACCCATCCCAAACTAACCAGCACCCAATAACGTTTACCAATTACGCCGCTTCTTGGGAATCGTGGGCTGGTATGCGCGGTTTCTTGAAATACTTTGCGACGAGAGAATTCAACTGGTCGAGCTGCCCAAAAAAGACGTCAAGTTCCACTCAGGTGAGAAGCAGGAGTGTACGCTGCAGCGGATAAAGACGCTGACTCCCCATTCGGCTCCCCATTAGGCTCGGTCCCAAAACGGTCCGCGGAGTTGATGGGTAAGCAAAAAATCGAAGAGCCATGTTTTGTAGTAGCTGCCGACCTGATGAACCTATTTCCCCCAAAATCAAGCACGCCGAATAGATCATCGTAATCCAAGACCTCTTCACGAGGTACATCGAGTGTTGACTCTTGTGAGCGAATACCGGTAAAAATGTCTTGCAAGCTCTCGAAGAGCTCGTCATCCGTCGGTGTGGTTGTTCAACTTATTTTTTGCCAGACAATGGAGAGGAGTTCGCGAACGACACCATGACCAAAGCCCTGGTAGATTATGGGATAAGAATCACCACTACACCCCTCAACATGCACTGAATAACCCGGTAGAGCGTGTAAACTGTGTCTTTAATCCTCTAATCAAGACCTCTGTCAGCGCGGATTAGAGAGATTGGGATACACATTTCAATGAATTAACGTTCGCGTACGATTCCGCGATCCACGCGACAACCAGCCTGTCCCCGTTCTTTCTTAACTTTTGAAGGCCACACTTTCCCTCTCAACGCCTGCGAACCGAGATTGAGAGAATGCCAAAAACAGAACGACGTGCAAGCTAATAAAGGACTATTATCGCGAGCGTCGTAACTTTCCGTTCCACATTGGACAATCCGTGTGGAGAAGCACCCACAACCTCTTCTCCGTGGCTCAGCATCACTCGGTGGACCTGGCACCACCCGAGGAGAGAGTGGTTATATCCAAAATCTTCTCCTTCATGATATTTGACGTGCGAGACGAAGTAACTGGAAAAGGAGGACAATAGAGGGTACTTCCTCCACCTTCGAGCACATTTTCAAGGGCCCGCCCATTACGGAAGGGGATTTTAGCACCTTTTCCCACTTCACTGTCCCACTGTTATACGTTTCGACAGAGAGAACCCACGGCGTCACGGCCAAAAATCGGGGCTGAACCAGCGGATACACCCAACTCAGGATGCCTCTCTCGGAGGCGCCCGCCACCTCTCCTGTGGTGCCAGCACCCACAACCGAAGGGTTTGAAGCACGCTCTTGAGTTTACGAGATCGGGCCTGTACGTGCCGGAGAGTCTGAGGTAGCCACCCGGGTACCCGTGTTTCCTCTGCGACAACTCGGCCCATAGGTTCCAGAACTGCGACGATTATGCCCGACGAGCCTTAGGATCCTCGAACTACGCGTATAGTCGCACTCTAACTCGACACTATGCAAGAGGGACCTTGACTATGGTGCGCAATTCGTGCAAGTGAGCCACGATCGCACTCCTATCCGACACTATGCAGATAAGGCCTTGATCGATGCTACACTCCTTTGGCTTTGTTGATTTGAAATGAAAATAAATTTTTGTATTGATTTTACATTGAAGATAATTGAAAAAACATAAGTTACGGTAACAAAAATTAATTAATTTATTTGATGATTATTGTACATGTTCAAAGATTGAACATGTTGCAAGACCCGTAAGTAACCGTTAGACATAGTGAGCGAGGATCGTATATATCACAGCGCGATGTGTTCGCTTCAGCGGCTGGCGCAATAATGCATGCGGAGCTCTGAATTGCTCCACTTATATAGGGAATGGTCGTATCGAGTTTGCAACTTGTTCTACAAATTTTCTGGATAGTATTGATTATTTACAAATTTCTCAAACAGTGTGCACATCGTTGGTACCTGTAGTAGTGCACACTGTTTCGCTTTTTTACAATTATAGATCAATTCGCAATGAAATTCGGCGAACAGCGCACCGACGGTTTTCGCACTGCCTAGCGCGTCATCTTGTTCGCGACTTTTCGTAATGGAAAAATGAGTTATATTACAATATCTCAGCAATGTGCACATCCCACTTAGTTATACTATTGCATACTGTTGCGATTTTTACGATGTGAAAATTTTTATCGGTCGAAAATCGCGAACAACGTGTATTTTCACGGTTTTCATCAATATGATTCTTGTTCGTGATTTTGCGTCAAATTCGCTCGCGCATAAAAGAAATACTTCAATGAATTGGGTGAATCGACTTGTGAACTTGTGCGCACTGTTGCGATTTTAACCAAAAATCATGAATAACTTTAATTTCATCGATATATATATCACGCCATGTAACCACTCCAAATGAAATTCCGGTTCGGCGTTTTATTCGCAAATGGAAGCTTAGATCGAATAATGACCTCTGAGACCAAAAGTGAAAAGAACATTTCTTTCTGCAAATTACTTGCCTCGCACAGTCATTTCCAAGGTTATTTGAACATTTTGATTACCCCACATTACTATTTGTAGTCTCTATCTTTATCTCACCCAATGGGAACTAAAAGTTGCCTCATTCCCATCTCAGTTCTTTGGAATTATGATTTTTGATTTCAAACAAGGGCAGTCCACCTCGCCTATATCTCCGTCAAGGGATGGTTTACGGTACCGCTGTAGCAAAAATTCTTGCAGAATACGCACATTTCTGTGTCGCAAGCTGGATTACGGTGTAAAGGGTAATCATCGCATGCCAGCAATTCATTTTCAACTATCTCACACAAATACGGTCAGCGCAGCTCCTCGATGTGGCCGATTCTTCTGAAAAATGATCGATAATACCAATGTGCATAGAGCGTGAAAAGATCATATATGTTTGCTCGCATGGGTGGTGAAGCTCGCGTGTGCGGAGATAGGTACTTTGACTGGAATAGTTATGGTCTAACATCCTGTATTTTTATTTAACCCTACTCTCTATCTCATCCCTTCTGATTAATTTTCAAAACACGGAATCCAGCGTGAAGTTCAATTTTGGTCACACAAAAACCTTTGTCCGGAACCTTAATCAGCAAGGGACAAATTAATTCGGGCTTGATAGACTATCCCAAAGTGATATTGCGAGAAAAAAATTTTCACGCTCCCGGGGCTGGATTTGAACCAGCGATCTCCTGATCTCCGGTCAGTTGCGTTACCAACTACGCCACCGGGAAGACGGCAGCTCTCCACATCCCTGGAGCATGAATTCACTTTCTCGCAATATCACTTATATACACGATCAAATTCGATCGCTTGAATCTGTAAGATCAAGGTCCGATCGTATAGTTACAGATTCACATTCTGCCTATTTTTCCCCTCCACCCTCCCCCCGCTCCCAGCCCAACCTATTGGGCTACTATATAATGATAATTATTTGTAAAATACTACTTCGGGTTAAAAGATATAGTAGCCCAATAGGTTGGGATTTTTTTCTCTTAATATCACTTTGGGATAGTCCACCAAGCCCGAATTTATTCGTCGTTTGAAATATGTGGATGTAAATAATAATTACTCAATCAGTAAGATCTAATCAATATTGACCACCCAAATGTGAAGGCTCACCGAATACAATAATGAAAATTCAAGAAAACTGCTAATCTACTGGTTTGGTCACCCGCTTATGGGGTTGGACTGGATTGGATTCCGGTGACTGAGCTTCCGGACATAGCCATATATGTCACAAACACAATCCACTTTACAAAAGATGTCTATGTCAACCTCAGCTCTTTGGATCTTACGGCGAGTAATATCACATATGTCAGAATCACTTCATTGAGAAAAATACAGTTTGAAGTTGAATCACATGAACAAACCACTGTCACTTATGATATTCAAAAACTTCACCACTGAGATTGCTCCTTAGTAAACTCTTGCTTGATAGGAGTGATCAGACACTCTATGCCTGAGTCCTTTTCTCAGCGTGCGAGCTTAGAAAGTTGATGTCTCCACTCGACTATCTGTTACACGAATCCTAGCTTCATTCTTTTTGGTAGAATAGAGGATACCACTCGTACCAAGAACCTCGTGCACTCATTACAGCAAGAATAAAATTAGAAACATCATCGAGAATTGCCACTGTGGAACTCCTCTTTTTTCTTTCTGTGTTGGCATAGCTTTCCAAACAAAAATAAAAAATCATGAATAAATTTCTTGCTCGAATATTTATCCAAACAAATACTTACTACTTTTGTCTCAGCAAGATGAATCATTTCTTTCTATATTCACATTTTTATTTTGTAAAAACGAAGGTTGAACCTCAAGATAGCGGATATTTGAGAATCAAAACAAATCTAAGAGTAAGGTCTATTCCACACTTATGAGATTTGAAGGTCTGTCCACATCAAATATTTTCATTCTTACGATGAAGATGGTAGGACATATCGTTCTGTCCCAATATCGTTGAAACCTTACCGCGGAAAACACGAAAAACTGAAGCTCAAGTCATTTATCGCGAATTATACGAAATAAATGTCCTAGGCTTATAATTTGTGAAAATATAAATCATGATTGAAAAAAGATAGAAAATATTTTCTTACAGTCGAATATTAATTTTTTTCGATGATTTAACATTATAAAATTAATACAAGATATTTTTCTGCCAGGAAAAAAATAAATTAGCGTCGTTAAGGGAATTCATCATTATTGGTGGTTATCACCTCAAACATGATTTAAGCCACAACTCTGTCAGAACGCTAAATTCTCGAAAATTAGGTGCTACATTCGAAGAGGAGACCCGAACACATGAAGAAACATGTGAAAAGAATATAATTTTCAATTTTAAGACATATCTAACCCTTCAACTATATGATGAAGACATCGTAAGGTCTTCATGATTGTTTTGATCAATCACCCGTGATAATTTATCCATATTTATTCACAAATTTCCATAAGATTATTCGAACTATGATTCAGAATTCGAATCAAACTGATGTATGGAAACGAGTCAGATTTCCGAGGAATTACATAAAAATTTCTCTCAAACCAACCGTTTATTGTTCGTTCATCTTCCAGAAGTCACGTCTATTTGCATGGTTGCTGCCGTTTATCGGGCCTTCGTTTGTAAACGCAGCGAATCTTGAAGTTCACGTCATTTGTGGACTTGTCTGCTGACACGTTCAGTTATGAGCAGTCTGATACTTTTCTTCCCTTAGATCACGCAGCGGAGCTTATTGGGTCGCATAGTTGCGTAGTGGAGCCACTTACTGTCGAACGACATCGTGGTAGACAGGTACATAGAGTGTCGGTTGATATTGTGGTATTGAAGCACAACCACCTTAGACCACATGGTTTACTGGTGGAATGGAACTAGTTCTCCCACGGGACTTGGGGTTGGACGTCTACGTCCTCCACATAGGACAAAACTGGAAATTCGAGCTCTCATCGATCTATGAGTCGAACGCTCTTTCATTTCGGATCGAGTCGTTCGAGTTCCTCCACTCGATCTACGGAAAATGTCGCAGGATGTTTGTTTTTTGGGAGAAAAGTCGCGCATCACTGTAAACAATGAAGCCACATTGATCATCGGATCGAAAATCCGATCTGACTTTTAGTTGGTCGCGCAGGCATTGGTCTTGTCGGAACTCACTCGAGTTTTGCCGGTACATCGCATCAAACATCGTGATTGGCCTCACATCGCAAGGCTGATATTAGCTGACCCTGAGTTTACCGAGCCTCAAAAAGTTGACTGCGTTCTAGCAGCCGATATTTACTCGAAAATCATGTTTCCAGGACTGGAAAAATGCTCCTATCGCTTAAAATTCGGCTTTTGGCTGGATTATGACCGGTGCCATAGGCGCGCCGCCGTCAAACCCTACGTTGTCAAGAGCGTTCCACGTCACAGTCGACACTTCTCTTTTGAAACAACTCCAACGCTTTTTGGAGGTGGAAGAAGTGCCATGTGACTTGAAGTCTGAATCACCGAAGGATCACTTTTATGAAGAATATTTCACATCGACCGTTTCACGCGCGTCCGACGGACGAGTTACCATTAGATATGCTCTTCACCAATTTACCGAGTCATCCCAGTTTTTAGACTCAAGAGACATCGCCGTGGCCTGCTTGCTCCGCTCAGAGCGTCGGCGACTGAAGGATGCGACAATGGACGACGCATCGAGGCCTCCGACGTCGAGGCATCAGCTGTCTACCTGCCTCACCATGCTGTATTCAAAAAGGAGACGAACAAAATTCTTGTGGTCTTCAATGCTTCGCAAAAATATGGTAATGTATATTGTCTCAATGATTTCATGCCAGTTGTCCCCAAACTCCAAACAGATATCACCATTTTCTTGTCCCAATGGAGATGTTTCTGTTTCACACTCACCACAGATATTGTTAAAATGAATCGGCAAATTTTAGTCCACGAGGACGATCAGAAGTACCAAGCGATGGTGTGGCGTCCAAACACGATACAAAAATTGCAACTTTTCTTTTGCGCACAGTGACTTACGAAACCAATTGTGCTCCATTTCTCGCCATTCGTTTGTTGATTTACTTAGCAGATGTTTATCAAGATCGATATCCCCTCGCAGCAGTAATTCTCAAAATGTTATTATATTTCGATGACTTATCTGGTGAAACGTAGGTACCAGTCGACATCGAGGATGCTGTTACCTCGTTGGGCATACGCTGGATGCAGTTGTCGGATAACTTGTCGTTTCAGGTCAGCCACCAGAGGCTCCTCAAATGTTCACCAAGCGATCAGTTCTTTCGGAGGTCACTAATTAGTCTGATCCGCTAGGTTGGCTGTCACCAGTTTTGGTGCAAGGCAAAATATTCCTCCAAAAGATTTGGTTACTTCAACTTGATTGGGACATGGCAATCGACGGCGAGTTACTCCGAGAATGGCATGATTTGCATTTGCAGATGCTGCAGTTGACTGGTATTACAATCCCTCGTTTGTTGAAACTGACAGCTGCCACGGAATATCAACTGCATGGATTTGGAGACGCTTCGGCGAAGCCATATGCAGCAGCAGTGTAGTTTGTTGCACAAAGCGACAAGAATTTCTTGTTGATCGGATTTGAAGGTGGTCCTCGATTGGCTTGCCAGTCCACCGGCATGTTGGCAAACGTTCGTCGCCAATCGTGTAAGCTCGATTGTGCATTTGCTACCCGACGCAAACTGGGCACATACGCCAACTCACGATAATCCGGTGGATCTCGCAACCCGGGGGGTGACCGTGGTGGAACTGCAGACGTCAAAACTGTGGTAGAATGGACCAGAATGACTCACTCAGAACAAGTCCTACTGGCCGTCGCAAGACAACACAAAGCCGTCAGTAAAATTAGAAGTAAAGGCATTCGCAGTTCTGAATTCAAATGTAGAGTCGTCCAACAGTAAGTCCCTCCTCAGATCATCGTCGTATAACAAAATAATTTGTATTGTTGCCTACATGCCGCGTTGGCAAAACAACGCCACATTGCCATCTGCTCAACGTCGTTTAGTTTTCCTAAATGTTACAGAGCTTCGAGCAGCAGAAGTAGCGCTCTTCAAACTAATCTAGCAGAGTCGTTATCGAGATGAACTGGAGAGTTTGTTGAATAACCAGTCGGTACGCATCAAGGCTTGCTGCGTGTTGGTGGTCGACTGCATAACGCACCAATCTCACGTAACGAGGCCCATCCAATCGTATTGCCACCAAATAACCCTTCCGTTAAACGCATGGTAGCCCTACTTCACGTCGTCACGTTGCACGGAGGAATGCAGCTGACGTTGAGTCAATTGTATCATCGGTTTTGGATCCCACGGATCACGCGAGTAGTACAAAGTATCTGTCGTTAATGCGTGCAATGTCTGCGACACACGGCGCGGCGCGACCTCCTGTGCACCAAATGGCTCGACTGCCTGAAGTTGGAGTCACACCCGCCATGGCTCTTCAAGCCGCCGGTGTCGATTACGCAGGGCCTATCTCAATTTTGTCTACCAGAGCACGAGGATCAAAAACAATAAAGGGCTACTTCGCAATATTCATTTGTATGGTTTCCAGGGGTATTCATATCGAACTCGTTTCGGATCTGACGACTGAGGCATTTCTTGACGACTGCATCAGTGTGCGGATCTGTACAATGATAATGGTCGAAATTTTCACTGGAGCAAGTGAAAAGCTCGCTAGATTGTTCAGTCAAACATCGTCGTTTTTTGTGGAGATCGCTGTGATGTTGGCCAATGATAAAGTCAAGTGCCACTTTCCGCCACCTCTCGTGCGCCACATTTTGGTGGTTTATGGGCGAGAGCGGTTTGAAGTTTTAAACATCATCTGTGCAGAGTCATTGGCGATGCAACCCTGATCTCACACACTATAATACATAAAAGTTCATACAAACCAGTCACTCAATTCATTCGCATCAATTTCCATCTACGCTTCCACTCACACAAAATCTCTCTCGAAGCACCTCATCACCAAGCCATGAACACCCTGGGCTCCGGATCTTACCGCCAGATCAATCCGACCCAACACTAAGAATTACTTGAAGTTTTCAAAAAACACTTGGTCACATGACCATCAATACTTGCAATTACTCTATTTATAATTATTTATTTATAATGAGTTACTCAATTGAGCAGAAGTAGTTTTCAATCACCCAGATCAGGATCTCATACCCAACAAAACTAGAGTTTCACCACAGTAGACAGATCCTTCGATTGCCCATAGTTAACCAATATATGCAAGAAAATTGGTTAATATCAAGATTTACCAACTACACACACAGTAGACGGTAGATGAATTTCTCATTATTTTTCCAATATCGGATTTCAAATTAACATGGCGGACTTACTTTTCCAAAAATAGACGTAGAGCACTAAAAACTTGTACTCGGAGGTTCTTGGGGTCGTTGATTACGAATCTGAAGTCAGAATAATAAAATTTTCACATCCAAGATGGCGGTTTCGACATGGCGGACTCACTGTTCCAAAAATAGACGTAGAGCAGGAAAAACTTGAACTCGGGGGATTTTGGGGTCGCTGATTACGAATCTAAAGTCAGAATAATGAAATTTTTACATCCAAGATGGCGGATTCAAGATGGTGGAATTACTTTTCTAAAAATATACGGAGAGCACTAAAATCTTGTACTTGGGGGTTTTTGGGGTCGCTGATTACGAATCTGAAGTATTGATGAGGTAACCGCGCTTGGTTGATTCCAGAGACACGAACGAGAACTTAGCGGTTAATTGTCTCCATTTTCTTTTTTTAGTGTTGTACGTCTATTTTTTGAAAAAGCGAGTCCGCCATGTTGATTCCGCCATCTTAGATGATAAAATTTCAATTATCTGACTTCAGATTCGTAATCACCGACCCCAAAAACCCCGTAGAGATAATTTTTAGAACGATTGAATGAAAAACAAAGCGAAAATTGATCTCTTACTTCAAAAGAGAGCTTTTTTCAACATTTGTTCATTTATAACTAATCAACAATTCAATGGATATCAATTTCTGTTATTTAATATGATAGAAAAACATCTTAGCTGATAGAAGAATGTATACTCACTAATATATACCTGTAAATACAATTTTTATACGCAAAAATCTAAGACGAAACAGGTGGTCAATATATTGACCACCAAGCCACAAAGGGTTAATATTCACTCATAAAATCAACTCATGTTGTAGAACTGCACGGCTAAAGTTTGAACAGTTGTCAACGGGTGGGCTCAAATCCTAACTATGATTCAAACTCCAAACTATGACTCATGAAATTAGCTAATATGAACCAATTCATACAAAAATATGGTCACTCGATACAGAATTCCAAAACGAACTCAAATATGCAGAGTTCCCCTGGATTGATTGATATTAGCCAATTTATGAATAAGTAACTTGAAGTTAGAATTCGAGCCAACCAGTCGATAGCCATTCGAACTTCAGCTATGCAGTTTTACAATATGGGTGGATTTCATAAGTGAATATTTATGAATAATTCTCAAGGAAGTGAACCATAATATTTTCTTGTTAATATTAGAAAAATATTCGGAAATTCATCTTCTGTTTTCTGTGTGTGTAACTGCTAAATCTTGATATTTATCAATTTACTTGCATATATTGGTTCACTATGGGCAATCAAAGAATCTGCCTACTCTGGGGATACTCTGGATACTTTGGTAGCATAATAAGCTAACATTTAGTGTGTATGAGATCTTGATCTTGGTGATCAGAAATGATTTTTGCTCAATTTAGAGTACTCACGTGACTATCAAGATGGTCATATGACTACCAAAAATCTTGGACCTATTTTTTTCAAAGCTTCAAGTAATTTACAGTGAAAAATGTCATATCACTGTTTTGCCTAGAGATTATCTAATGGATGTGAATAATGTTTAAAGATAACTGGAATGTGGCGAATATTGGGAAAATAGAAACTTTGGGTCTCTGGTAGCATGGGTTACAGAGCCCAAAAAAATTTGAAAAAATTCCGGTGACATCATGGGACCCCAAAGGGTTACAAAAAAGTGTTTTGGAGTTTTGGATTTTTTTTCTCACTCACTCGACAGAGAATCACTCATATGTATGTATACAGGGTGGAGAAGGGGTAGTATTACACTAAGAAAGGGTATGTAGAATATCGAAATTTGAATCGAATGAATTCTATACGAAAGTGATCCAATCAATAATTAAAGCGCTATGAACAACGGAAGTTGACCAATAAGAAATCAGGTCAGCTGATGGAAGAGGAGCTATCCTAAATGACTAAATATCATCGAAATTTACGAGACTTTTTTGCACCTTTTTTTATGCGTTGGCAATGCACTGACAAGACCGAAAAGTGGATACGTGCGATCCATGTGTTTTGGCTTGCGCAGATCGTTCTCTCTTGGAAGGATCTCGGAGACGCAGTGTACTACAGGAAAATTTTAACCCTGCCATGAACGATGCCCTGGCCCCCACCGATCCGCTCGTCTTGAAAAATGTATACCTGCGACTGTTTTGGCATAGCCGGCAAGATGCTTCCATTAACTCGTGGTATCGAGAATTTATCCTACAAGTATACTGTTTTTGTAAGTGCTTTGCACAAACTTCGAAAAAAAGTCAATCTAGAGATACTTTAGGCAGTGTAATCGAGCTCGGAAGTTCATAGTGATTCACATTTCACGATTAGCGTATACGACCGTGGATGGCATGTATCTGATTCAAATTCGGAATACGTATTTGTTTAGGATAATATCTACCGATTTTCAGGAATCAAATTTCATTATGACCAGCTCTATTCAACGGTATAACTGCATTAACCCATTAGCGCCTGAACGGACACTTCTCGATGCCAAAGTTCAGAGAATCACTGTACATTTATTTGAAAAAAATTTGAAACCACTGTTTTCTATGGTTCAAATGGTGCTCTTTCGAATTGCGGTGGATAAAAAATTTAAAAATAAGTTTTTCTATAGAAAAATAGCAGTTTAAAAAAAAAGCCGAAATTCTGTGATAGAATTTTTTTTCTGAGGAACTTTGTTCTGCCTTCGCATTTTCTCACACAATTGAAACTAGTGAATAACGCGTCCATGGGTCCATAAGTAAAAGTTATCATCCAAACATAATCGGAAGAATTTTTTTTAAAGACAAAATGGCACCGGCAGAAAAAATCGTCGTTTCAAACATCAGCAATTTTTTCCTCGAAAACTATGGACTTGATGGAGAAATTTTCGGGTACAATGAAGCCTTAGAATCAGTCAAAGAATACCCTAAAATTGAAGAGACCCAAAAAAGAAAATTTTTGATTTTACATCATAAATTGAAAACTGGAATTTTCGAAAAATCGTTTGAAGAATCTCGAAAGGATTTGGAACTCTTCATTCACTAATGCTGCGACTTTTTTGTCATTAGAAAATTTTTTGTCAAGCTAATAGTTATCGAGTAAGAGACTGAGGAAAAGATTTTTCGAGAAAAAAATTATTGAAGTTTGGAACAACGATTTTTTCTGCCGAGCGCCATTCCGTCTTTATAAAAAAATTTTTCCGACTATGTATGGATAATAACTTTTAGTTATGGACCGATGGACGCAATATTTACTAGTTTTAAGTGTGTGAAGGAATGCAGTGACAGAAAAACATTCCTGAGAAGAAAAATTTTATCACACAATTTCAGCTTTTTTTTAAATTGCGATTTTCCTATAGAAAAACTCATTTCATCCTGACCACCGCGATTCAAGAGAGCGCCTTTTAAACCAATGTTAGTCGTCTACAGCCTGAGGCACAATCTAATGCGTAGAAGAAGAAAAATGATCTCTGAACACTCACCTAAGATCTCACCAGAGATGAACCTAGAAACTTTTAGTAGTATTGATATCAAATGATGATCTGATTCGACAATTCATCGAAACTCTATATCGACCACAATTTGTACATGTTACCCAATTCCGATAGTAGTCCTGTGAATTTTACTGTACGATCTGATGCATTCAAGAAAAAACTGATCTCTGAAAACTAACCTGAGATCCTACCTGAGATGGACCTAAAAAATTTTTAGTAGTGGTGATATGGAGCGATTATCTCATTTGACAATTCATCAAAAATCTATATCGACCCCAATCTATACATGTTACCAAATTTCAATATAAGTCCTGTACATTCTACTGTACAATCTGATGCATTTAAGACAAAACACAATCTCTGAAAACTTACATGAGATCTCACCTGAGATCTCACATGAGATCTCGACTGAGATCTCACCTGAGATCTCACCAGAACTCTCACCTGAAATCTCACCTGAGATGAAACTGAAAATTTGGTAGTGTTGATATCAAGTGATAATATGATTCGAAAATTTATACAAATTCTGTATCGACCCCAATTCGTACATGTTACCCAATTTCAATGTTAATCCTGTACATTTTACTGTAAGATCCGATGCATTGAAGAAAAGAAATGATCTCTGAAAACTCACCTGAGATCTCACCTGAGATATCCCCTGAGATGAACCCAAAAACATTTAGTAGTGCTGATACCAAGTGATGATATAATTCGACAATTCATCCAGATTCTATATCGAACCGATTATGTACATGTTACCCTATTCCAATGTAAGTCCTGTACATTTTACTGTACGATCTGATGCGTTTAGAAAAAAAATGATCTCTGAGAGCTCGGCTGAAATCTCACCTGAGATAAACCTAAGTACTTTCAGTAGTGGTGATAATAAGTGATGATCTGATTCGACATTTCATCGAAATTCTATATCGACCCCAATTTGTACATGTTACCAAATTTCAATGTTAGTCCTGTACGTCCGACTGTACAATCTGATGCATTTAAGAAAAAAGATGATGTCTGGAAACTCACCTGAGATGAACCTAAATATTTTTAGTAGTAGTGATATCAAGCGATTATCCAATTTAACAATTCATCCACTTTCTATACCGACCCCAATTTTTTACACGTTGCCTAATTTTAATGTTAGTCCTGTACATCCTGAGGTCTAATCTGATGCGTTTAAGGAGAAAAATGATTTCTGAAAGCTCACCTGAAATCTTACTAAGATGATCCTCAAAACTTCTAGTAATGTTATTATCAAGTGATGATGTGATTCGACAATCCATCGAAATTCTATATTGACCGTAATTTGTACATGTTACCAAATTGTATTGTTGGTCTTGTACATTTTACCGTACAAGCTGATGCATTTAAGACAAATAATGATTTCTGAATACTCACTTGGATCTCACCTTAGATCTTGCCTAAGATGGACCTAACAATTTCTAATCGTGGTGATACAAAATGATGATATGATTCGTCAATTCGTCCAAATTCTGTATCGACTCGAATTCGTACATGTTACCCGATTCCAATGTTAGTCCTGTACATTTAATTGTACGATCTGATGCATTAGAGAAAAAGAATAATCTCTGGAAAGTCACCTGAGATCCCACCTGAGATATCCCCTGAGATGAACCCAAAAATTTTAGTAGTGCTAATACCAAGTGATGATCTGACCCGTCAAATCTTCCGAATTCTGTATCGACCCCAACTTGTACCTGTTAACCAATTCCAATGTTAGTCCTGTACATCCTGAGGTACAATCCGATGCGTTTAAGAAGAAAAATAATCTCTGAGAGCTCGGCTGAGATCTCACCTGAGAAGAACCTAAAAACTTTTAGTAGTGTTGATATCAAGTGATGGTGTGATTCGACAATCCATCGAAATTCTATATTGACCGTAATTTGTACATGTCACCAAATTTCAATGTTAGTCCTGTACATTCTACTGTACAATCTAATGCATTTAAGACAAAACACAATCTTTGAAAACTTACATAAGATCTCACCTGAGATCTCATCTGAGATCTCGCCTGAAATCTCACCTGAGATCTCGACTGAGATCCCACCTGAGATCTCACCAGAACTCTCACCTGAAATCTCACCTGAGATGAACCTGAAAATTTGGTAGTGTTCATATCAAGTGATAATATGATTCGAAAATTCATACAAATTCTGTATCGACCCCAATTCGTACATGTTACCCAATTTCAATGTTAATCATGTACATCTTACTGTACGATCCGATGCATTGAAGAAAAGAAATGATCTCTGAAAACTCACCTGAGATATCCCCTGAGATGAACCCAAAAACATTTAGTAGTGCTGATACCAAGTGATGATATAATTCGACAATTCATCCAGATTCTATATCGAACCGATTTTGTACATGTTACCCAATTCCAATGTAAGTCCTGTACATTTTACATTACGATCTGATGCGTTCAGAAAAAGAATGATCTCTGAGAGCTCGGCTGAAATCTCACCTGAGATAAACCTAAGTACTTTCAGTAGTGGTGATAATAAGTGATGATCTGATTCGACATTTCATCGAAATTCTATATCGACCCCAATTTGTACATGTTACCAAATTTCAATGTTAGTCCTGTACGTCCGACTGTACAATCTGATGCATTTAAGAAAAAAGATGATGTCTGGAAACTCACCTGAGATGAACCTAAATATTTTTAGTAGTAGTGATATCAAGCGATTATCCAATTTAACAATTCATCCACTTTCTATACCGACCCCAATTTTTACACGTTGCCTAATTTTAATGTTAGTCCTGTACATCCTGAGGTCTAATCTGATGAGTTTAAGGAGAAGAATGATTTCTGAAAGCTCACCTGAAATCTCACCTAAGATGAACCTTAAAACTTCTAGTTATGTTATTATCAAGTGATGATGTGATTCGACAATCCATCGAAATTCTATATTGACCGTAATTTGTACATGTTACCAAATTGTATTGTTGGTCTTGTACATTTTACCGTACAAGCTGATGCATTTAAGACAAATAATGATTTCTGAATACTCACTTGGATCTCACCTTAGATCTTGCCTAAGATGGACCTAACAATTTCTAATAGTGGTGATACAAAATGATGATATGATTCGTCAATTCGTCCAAATTCTGTATCGACCCGAATTCGTACATGTTACCCGATTCCAATGTTAGTCCTGTACATTTACTTGTACGATCTGATGCATTAGAGAAGAAGAATGATCTCTGGAAAGTCACCTGAGATCCCACCTGAGATATCCCCTGAGATGAACCCAATAACTTTGAGTAGTGCTAATACCAAGTGATGATCTGATCCGTCAAATCTTTCGAATTCTGTATCGACCCCAACTTGTACCTGTTAACCAATTCCAATGTTAGTTCTGTACATCCTGAGGTACAATCTGATGCGTTTAAGAAGAAAAATGATCTCTGAAAGCTCGGCTGAGATCTCATCTGAGAAGAACCTAAAAACTTTTAGTAGTGTTGATATCAAGTGATGGTGTGATTCGACAATCCATCGAAATTCTATATTGACCGTGATTTGTACATGTTACCAAATTTCAATGTTAGTCCTGTACATTCTACTGTACAATCTAATGCATTTAAGACAAAACACAATCTCTGAAAACTTACATAAGATCTCACCTAAGATCTCATCTGAGATCTCGCCTGAAATCTCACCTGAGATCTTGACTGAGATCCCACCTGAGATCTCACCAGACCTCTCACCTGGAATCTCACCTCAGATGAACCCGAAAATTTGGTAGTGTTCATATCAAGTGATAATATGATTCGAAAATTCATACAAATTCTGTATCGACCCCAATTCGTACATGTTACCCAATTTCAATGTTAATCCTGTACATTTTACTGTACGATCCGATGCATTGAAGAAAAGAAACGATCTCTGAAAACTCACCTGAGATCACACCTGAGATTTCCCCTGAGATGAACCCAAAAACATTCAGTAGTGCTGATACCAAGTGATGACATAATTCGACAATTCATCCAAATTCTATATCGAACCGATTTTGTACATGTTACCCAGCTCGAGCCGATCCACGCCGATCCGTTCCCTCACCTTGGCGCGGTTTCCCCGATCCCCCCGCGTCCCATACGCTTGACGCTTATATCCAGACACGCCGTGTCTCTATGTGACGATACTTTATCTCACTCACACACTTATCTTAATCTCTAATCCGCTCAACACGATTTGTATTCACGTCGACTCAACGACCGATGATATTCAAATTTACCGACATTCCGCCAAATATAATTTATTTCGTACGTATGGGCTGGTCCAGGACCACGCAACGATAACCTCTCACTCGAAATACTCCGCTACGCAATCAGATATTCCGAACTCAAATTCGTTATACCTTACACACCATTGTGTGTGCGATATTCCCACCTCAGGGGTTCCCAATAGCCCATATGTTTCCCACAAAATACACCTTCTTTCCACAGAATTGACTCCGTTTGAGTCAAGATAAATGCGCGACGCACTCAGTTTGGCTCGCAAGGTGAAGACTCGCTTGGAAGTCGCGCCCACGTCGATGATCGACCGCCATTTCGCTCACCGACGCGAACACAAAGCCTTGGCCCAACGACCCATCCCCGCGATCGTCGACTACCCGCAGACACAAATTCACTTGCCCTTTCGCTGTGTAGGTGGAACCGCTGCTCCCGTTGCCCAGCTTTTCCAAGAGATCCGCTCGCAAAATGCCATGTGTCGCTCGCTCGCAGTTACTGTAGCCCGTATCGCCGCCCAGTCGAGAGTGAACGAGTCTCCACCGGCCACTCCGCCGCTTTTGCTCCATTCCAGCAGCGTCCCGCTCTCTCCGGCGTGCGCTGCGGCCACCAACCAATCAGCGGTCACGTCCGTTGTGTAGCGTAACTGCGTAGATGCAGTCGCTCATCGTCAACTGCTTTCATATCTGAGGAGAGTCACTTTCCTGATCGCTCTATTTTGTCCTTGAGCCCTCGCTGCAACATTTTTTCGCAACTTCACGCTGGTTGCTGCGTAAAGTGCACTATCGAGAAACCAGGTAGAGGAAACAGCGAGTTCTGAAATAAACAGGGAAAGAAAAGAGCAAATATACACGATGAGCACAAGTGGGGCGCGTGCCGGGAGCAAGATACAATAAAGCCATCAAGGCGCTGGCCTTGAGGAAAAGAGAAGTGAAAAGAGAGGGAGAACCGCTTCTACCGACGGTGACTGAGGATGCAGCACACGATGAGCCCGAGTGGCTCTTCAATAACTCATTCACTGAAAAATTACCAAGTTCCCAAACAAACGGTATCTCATTACCGGAAAATTTTTTTGAAAATGATAACTCTCCGTGCAACAATCTCGAAGATAGAAGAGGGGGAGGAGAAATTTCGTTTTTCAAAAAAATTTATGATATACCAATTAACAATAAAATCATCTGATGTCTTGAAAAATCATTTATGAGACGCGATAATTATTCATACTTTGTATGTACGGATGGAATACCTTGCGATGAAGGAGCTAGACAACTAGAAGCAATTAACAAGCTTCCTAGATTTAAAAACTTAGGAATTAGAAGACTCAAAATTCTGAATATTAATAGTAGAATACATTTTGTCTTTCCCCTTCGTGACTAAGACTCAGTAGGTTTATCAACCATGGACAATAATCTTGATAAACTTCGCAACGAGGTTAAAATTTGAGCAAGCAAAAACGAGATCCAATCAATAAGCATTGCCGGATCGGGCGAAATCGAAGGCATTGCATGGGAGCAAGTTCTACACAAAATCCGTTACGCGTTTTCCGACAGCGAAATAAACCTTATAATTTGCATTGGCCTTATGAGACACCCATCCGTGGAAGATAGACCCAAAATAATTGTGGAAGCGCATGATTCAATGATTGGTAGACCTAGGAGAGTTACGGATACGTATAAAGAAATAAAACACTATTTTTTCTGAAACAACCTCAAGGAGGACATCCAAAATTATATTAGGAAGTGCCTTCCATTTCAATTAAAAAAACTAGGAAAAGTCAGAACGCGCCTACCCATGGTCATTTCGACCACGCCCCCCGTTGCATGGCATACAATAGCAATGGATATCGTCGGACCGCTCATTTAATTAACTAAGACGTTTTAGTACAGGGATATGTAATAATAACTTTAATGAAAGGATATGCAACTGTGAAAATTGACTCGAACGAAGTAATCTTGCCCTCAGTCACATGATGCCTACAAAATAGAGATGAGTGCATTGATATCGAAGCAGTTTACGCTTTTTGGGAGCTCCTGCTAAGCAAGTTTTGTGAAAATAAACTATACTCGGAATTTTACCATGGAAATGTCAGTAAGATAACGGAGGAAGGCGAGGGAAAAAAACCACTTTATATATTGGAAAATGGAGATGTAACTTTCGCTTTCACGGCAATGGGTACTATGTCCGTGTGTTCTTATACCCTGGTACGCACCAAGCACCCAAAATTTTTTTTTATCGAAGGACCGAAGGAATCTGATTTTGACTCTAAGTCAACTCCAGATGTAGAAAATTTAGACGCATTTACTTACGTGAATTCTGAATTCATCCACGTCAAAAAGCATATCAAAAGTTAGGTGGAAAGATTTGCGACGGGGAATCCGTCGCGGCCGCTCTCGAATCGGATACTCTCGTATTTGTCGCAACTGGGAGAGAAAGACACATTTCTAATTGAGTTTGTCTCTCTCTCTTTGATTTCATGCGAGTTTCGTCGAGCGGGGCTGTGCAAGTGTGCAGCGGGAAAACCAGAGAACGGGAGCCGACAGCAGATATATATATATATATATATATATATATATATATATATATATATATGTGTGTGTGTGTGTGTGTGTGTGTCAGTGTGTGTGTGTGTATTTATACGGGTATGTGTGTGTGTGAACGTATGTGTGTGAATGCGCGAATAGCGAAGCGAGGAAGATTCGCGAGGCGGGGCTTCGAGCGAGCGCGTGAAGGGCACGCGGCCAGGTGGAAGGCGCTCTCGAGCGCATTCGAATACCGCTTGCGCGTGAGTCCCCTATGGTCGGGCGGAGGGCGCCACGTACTGGACGCAGGGCCGGAGGCGGCGAGCAACAGGCGTGCGTGGGCCGGCGGCCATTGGCGAGTCAGTCGAGTGCCAGCCTCCAGTGAGTAGCTACGCGAAACCATATCGAGTGTCGATTTTCTTTGTGTGCGACTCCTGGGGACATTGTGCGGTGGGAGCGTGTACGTGGGTTGTATGCGGAATGCTGAGTGGGGTACGAGCGGACAACTGCGGCCTTCAGCGAGGAAGTTCAGGACGTCCAGGCGGAGAGTGCAGCTACAGCGATTCGCTCATTGCCTAACAAAGGCGACTAGCGTGTGTATGTTCTCAAACCAGGTAGGTGGTTTGTAATTACGCGGACGCGGACGGGGTATGTTTGGGGCCTATGTGTGGGCGTGAGAGCGAGAGAAAGGGGTTGTACGAGTTCGAGCTTGGGCAACGAGGCTGGGCAAGAGCGGAGTGCGGATTTCGGGTGCGGAATAAGTGCGGGAAGAGCGCGGGGAAGATTGAGGGGCCGGACCGGCGAGCGCGGTGCGCAAAGTTTCGGGGACGCGGGCGAAAATCGCGAGGTTGAGTTCCTGACAAAGGGGAGCGGGCGAGCGTGTCTCGACAAGCTCGAGAGCTCGGGGAAAACCGCGGCCGTTAGACTGGGGGAGGGCGTGCGTCACCGTTGGGGAACAGAGCTTCCATTGTTCGACTTAGCGATAAGAGGAGACAGAGCCGGCCGGCACTCTGTCGTTCGTGGATTGGGAGTGTGGGGGCGTGAGTGTGATTGTGCATTGTGTGATTGTTGTACGACTGTTGCTCGGTTGTTGTGTGGTCGTGGTGTGATTGTTGCTTAATTATAGTACGATTGCAGTGTGATTTTTGGTTGATTAAACGCGATTGTTGTGTTGTTGTTGTTGTAAGATTGTTGTGCGGTTGTTGTGGGATTGTTGAGTGATTGTTGCGTGAGTGCTGTGCGATTGTTGTGAGATTGTTGTTAGTGCGTGTGCGCGTGGGGGGAAGAGAGTGCGAGAGAGATAGATAGATAGATAGATAGATAGATATGTTTTATTGTATAAATTATACAAAATTCAAGAATAATAGTAGTCGAAGTCGCTACTACAGGACCAGATACGAATACCTGGCCTTTTTTTTCCCACAAGGGTGAGAGAATCTAACTCTGATACGCCCACAGGGGTGCGGCAGAACGCCGACGATACCACGATATGTTGTGGATTTTTGAAGTGCTTAGTGTAACCACGATATGTTGTAGATCTTTGAACATCTGAAGTGCTCAGTTACTACGGTATGTTGTGGATTTTTCTCTAACTGTCTAACTGTCTAGCTAGCTCTAGCTCACCACACGAATTTCGGTCGATTGCCTCTGTCTCGCCTTTAGGCATACCGACTTACATTCGCATGGATTGTTTTTTACTGAGTAGCTTCGAGAGAAAGAGAGAGAGAGAGAGAGAGAGAGAGAGAGAGAGAGAGAGAGAGAGAGAGAGAGAGAGAGAGAGAGAGAGAGAGAGAGAGAGAGAGAGGAAGAGGGAGAGAGAGAGAGCGTGCGAGAGAGAGAGAGAGAGAGCGTCGGAGTCCGTGACGCGGGAGAGAGAGACGCGCATCGGCTGGCGCATCGGCGAGCGGTGACGCAAGGCGGCAAGTGGGAGAAGCCGAGTCGCGTGGCTGCGGCGCGGGGAGGAGAGAGGGGCGCGCATCGGCCGGAAAGCGGACGGCGGCTGAGCGAGAGAGAGCGGAGTGGTGGGACTCGGCGCGGGGAAGCGAGAGGGACGCGCGGCTCCGCCGAGTATCGGTGGATACGGACCCGCCGCGGGGGAGAATAAGTGGAGAGCGCCGTAATAGGAGCGGCCGGTCTCTCGGTACACACGCGCATAAGGCCGAGCGTGATACACACGGAGAGCGGTGGGGAGCAGCGTGTCGGGGCAGTTCTAACTGCGAGTGAGCGGGCGGTATGATTGGGGGTGTGGGAG
>JAJGXB010000086.1:23339-36452 GCA_020882725.1 Aphelinus certus
AAACAAATAATTAACAAATGTATGTACTGTTAACCTATCGTTACTCGTCAGAAATTTATACTTTTTTTCAGAAAGGTTTTATAATACTGAATTTGATAATTATTCAAGTTTAAGAGTCCCCCGATAATCTAAGATGATTCATGTGCTTCGTAAATTCTACTGAAAATTTGATCAAAAAACCAGTACCGAAACGTAAAAAAATAAACAAATAATTAACGAATGCATGTACTGTTACGTTACTCGTCAGAAATTTATACTTTTCTTCAGAAAGGTTTTATAATACTGAATTTGATAATTATTCAAGTTCAAGAGTCCCCCGATAATCTAAGATGATTTACAAAACACATCTTCTTATGATACGTGAATTTATAGAAGTAATTGTGATAAGCAAGAAGGGTGAAATTTATTTGATAAAATTAACTTTACAATTTTATTAATCTTACTGATTTGAAAACGTGGAATTTGTCCATAAGGCCGACAAAATATACACCTGAATTATCTTTCGGATGAAACCCTAGTTTCGCATTTTACTGGATGTAAAAATGATTATATGTATTTATCATTCATACTCTGTGATTTGCAACGAAGCGAGTATGACACTACATTAGCATACAATTTGTGCTCCTTTCAGAGGAAAGTAAATCGACGTCTGTTATTTTTCCAGGAACATTGAATAATGCATACAAAAACATCGATTTCAAACGTGCAGAGTATAATTTTTCCCGTTATTTGTACTTTTTCTCTTAAAAATTTGCCGTTTTCACTGAGTTTACTCATTGATTAGCACTAATTAAAAAGTTGCTCTATATTCGTTAACTCTACTTTAGAAAACGACTAAGCTTTGCTGAACCACTTAACCTTCAACACTCTCGAGAGCTAAGCTTGGAATTAATCGAAAGCCTGCGCGAACAGTAACCCTGGTCATTCAAAACCATCAGTTGATGACATATTTGTGATTATGTTGTTGCATTTCATAGCTGCATGGAAGAGTTCTCAAACTAGTATTTGAGCTGTTATGAAACTGTCATGAAAAAATACTGTATTTTCTCATGGAATATTATCGTAATATTTATAATTCACTGAGAAATATGTTCAATAGTTCGAGTTATAACTATTTGTCTCTTTGGAAGACAATGGAATCATTAATAATAGAAGAATATATAAAGTCTATCTGAATTATAGGATTAACTGAATTTGCAATTCCAATACAAAAATATATTTAAAATAAATCAAACAATCGAGAAGAGGTTGTGAAACCGTGCGAACTAGAAATAATTAGGTGACAAAGAATATTATATCTCACAGAGAGAGGTTGTCATCTTTGGGTGCCCAATCTTGACCGAACTGCCAGAACTTGTTCCTAGGTATATCATGAGATACCCGGTGCAGCCGTTTAATCTAATGCTCCCCAATAACTTGACTCACGGCTCTATAAGAGCCTGGCTCAATCACTATTCTCACCATAATTGGCACGTACAAGCTATTTTTATTTTCCACACCTTCCACAGTATATCCATCTTGACGCATCTCTTCATAGACCCAGGAAACACTGGAAATAACATGATCCATGTGATTATGATTGATCCATGCCACTATGATTCATAAAGATGCACAAAGATGATCAAAATAACCAAAAAATGGCAATATGTCACCTAAGACGTATTTCCTCCACTGTACTGCACTTTCACTGTTCTCACTTAAACACCACATCACATTCTATCCTAGAAAACACACAAAAGAAGTGAATTACATGTATACTCAACAAATTTTACTTCCATATCTTACTCACATAGAGTAAAACATGAAATATATTAAAAAATCAACGAAACTCGACTTTTCACTTTGTGCTTGGATACTGAAACAATAGTAACATAAATCCAAGCACAAAAACAACTAATGTAGTATTATTAGAAGACAATTTAGTGTCAGAATTTCATGAAAACTTCAGTTCTGAACATGTGTCGACCAATATCATACTATAACCGATTATATTAAAACTTATCTACTCACAGTTTTCTTCTCGCTTCAGTATCCAAGCTTAGAGTAAAAAGTCGAGTATCGTTGATTTTTTTATATATTTCATGTTTTACTTTATGTGAGTAAGACATGGAAGCGAGATTTGTTGAGTATACGTGTAATTTACTCCTTCAGTATGTTTTCTAGGATAGAATGTGATGTGGTGTTCAAGTGAGAACAGTGAAAGTGCAGCCCTGTCGAGAATATCCGTACGGAAATCCGTATGGATATCTGTACGGAAATCCTTACGGCAATCCGTCCAAAAACGACGTACGGATTTCCGTACGGTTTTCAGTACGGATTTCTGGGAAGGAATTCTTCTCCTGGGATCGTGAATATAAATCCGTATGGTTTTTAGTACAGATGAAGTATGGGTTTTAGTACGGATTTCCATACGGATTTCTGTATGACTTTATGTAGGGCGATTTTTCCCCTGGAACGATAAATATTAATCCGTACGGATTTTCCTAATTATTTAAGTACGGATTTCCGTACGGATTTTGTTACGGAATTAGACAGATATCTGATCAAGAATTTTCATATGGTATTCCTGTATAAAGTTATCGACCGGATTTCCAACTTCATTTCCCACCGGTGTTTCCCGGTCAAATAGTGAGGTTTCACCGGTGAAATCCGGTGAGAAACCCGGTCGATCGAGCGGTAATCGAAGTTGACCGAATATGATTCCCGGTCAAAAAAAATTCATTGTGCATCTCGAAACAAGTGTTTCCCGGCCGAATATCGGCTTTTTATGTATATACAAAAATGCTCGCCGACACACCGGCGATGTATGGTCCTGTGCCTGGTGTTATACCTATGAAAACCGAGCTGGAGAATACGAATCGAGGATCGGACGGGAGGAAATGGAATTTCAATTTTGGCCAAAATCAATCATATTATCGTATTGTTGCCGCGTATAACACTTCTTCGCTCGGGTCGGTACGTGGCAAAGATTTGCCGCGTATAACGTTTTCACCCATTGCATCTGTTCGAGGCTGACATTGACCGCGTATAACACTTCCTCCCTCGGGTCGGTACGTGGCGAAGAGTTGCCACGTATAACACTTCCATTCAGGATTCGGACATATTGATACAATTTTTGCCGCGTATAACACTTCCATGTGTCATTCGGATATTTCAACACGATTTGCTGCGTATAACACTTCTATTCATGATTCGGATATTACAATACGATTTCCCGCGTATCACACTTCCTCGCTCGGGTAGGTCCGTCTCGGCGTTTTGTCGCGTATAACACTCCCATTCAAGATTCAAGTATTACGATACGATTGGCCGCGTATAATACTTCCTTACTAGGGTCGGCTCGAAACGTAGATTTGCCGCGTGTAACACATCGGTGGAACTCTTGTGTTATATGCGGCAAATCTCGGAGCCAAGTTCAACTTTAGAAGTGTTCTACGCGGCAGAAATCGTATTGCTATGTTCGAATCACGAATGGAAGTGTTATAAGCGGCAGATCTTCGCCACGTGCCGACCCAACGAGTGAAAGTGTTATACGCGGCAAATCTTCTCCTCAAACCAACCCGAGCGAGGAACCGTTATTCGCGGCAGATCTTCATGGCATTGAACGATCCAATGGACGGAAGTGTTATATGCGGCAAATTTGCTCCTTGTGCCTACCCGAGCGAGGAAGTGTTATGCGCGGCGACATTACGATAATATGATTGATCTTGGCCAAAATTGAAATTCCATTTCCTTCCGTCTGATCCTCGATTCGTATCCTCCAGCTCGGTTTCCATAGGTATAACAACAGGCATAGGACCATATATCGCTGGTGTATCGTCGAGCATTTCAGGATATACATGAAACACCGATAATCGACCGGGAAATACTCGTTTCGAGGAATCCATTCAATTTTTTTCTGACCGGGAAACCCGGTCGATCGAATCCGTATGGATCTAAATTCATCATTCAAGGGGGGAAATCGCCCTACATAAACCCGTACTGAATTCCGTACTAGAATCCGTACGGAAATTCGTACTAAAATCCATACTGATATCCGTACGGATATCCGTACGGCGTTTTTGGACGGATTTCCGTGAGGATTTCTGTACATATTTCCATACGGATTTCCATACGGATTTCCGTACGGATATTTTCGACAGGGAGTGCAGTGAAGGAAATACGTCTGAGATGACAAATTGCTGTTTTGGTTATTTTGCCGTTTTTTGGTTATTTTGGTCATTTTCGTGGATCTTCAAATTATCGTGGCATGGATCAGTCATAATCACATGGATCATGCTGTTTTCAGTGTTTCCAGGGTCTATGGAGAGATGCATCAAGATGGATATGCTGTGGAAGGTGTGGAAAATGAAAATAGCTTGTGCGTTCGAGTAATGGTGGAATCAGTGATTTATCCAGTCTTGCATAGAGCCATAAGTCAAGTTATTGGGAGCGTTAAACTGAATGGCTGCACCGGGTATCTCATAATATACCCAGGAGCAATTTCTGACAGTTCGGTCAAGATAGGGTTCCCCGATAATGACAAGCTCTCCGAGTCAGTTAATGGAGGTATTCAAAGATATTTGATCCTACCAAGTGGCGTCAAGTTGGTTCGTCATTAGTTTTTGAAATAATTGATGAAATACCTGACAAGCATTACAGTAATGAGAATTAATAAAAATGAATACTGATGACCTAATGGATTGACCCATGTGTCTATTATGGATTCCATTTCTTTTTGAGCAATATAATAGATCCACAGGGAAACCCTTTCTGAAAAAAGTAGAAATGTTGCGTCAAGCATGTGGCACAATTAGTTTGTCTCTTATATTGCTTGAAAGAAAAAAAAATCCATAATAGACACATGAGTCAATCCATTATTTCAGCAGTATTCATTCTGATTAATTATCATATTGTTGGAGAATTACGTATTTTTATAACAGTTTACATACTATAGGAGACGTTGTCAACTTCAACTATCCAATTACAAAAAAACTTACCAGAATGCTCTTGGGTACCTCATCAATTATTTGAAGAACTAATGACGAACCAAATTGACGCCACTTGATAGGCATTTTTAACGTCTTAAGAATCATAATATTTCACTGATTCACTGGATGTAACAATTATTATAGAAATATTATAAGAATATTTATAATTCACTAAAAATCTATGATCAATAGTTTGAATTATTAATATTTGTCTCTTTGAAAGACAATGTAAGTATGAATAATAGAAGAATATCTGAAGTCTATCTGAATAATAGAATTAACTGCACTGCAATTACAATACAAAAATATATTTGGAATGAATCGAATGATTAAGGAGAGGTTTAACCCATTAAGTCCCAGATTGCAGAAAATTTATTGGTACTTACGAGCTCAAATATTTTGATGAAGAAGACGGAAGGTTTATTGCAAAATAGTCATTCCTACTATTTTCTGGTGTGCTCTACACGATACAATGATTAAAAAGACTGAAAAAATTGATTTTCAATGGATAATTAACAAATTAAAATGAAAAATGCGATTTTTTGGAGCACTTTTTTTTCCAAAATCAGAGGAAGAAGGAATTTTATTTTTACGGTTGCAAATATGCACAAGAGTGCACAAAATATTTGAACTTTCCAAATTCGTTGAGTTTTTTTGACTATGATTTTTTCAGCAAAATGGCGGCCAAAAAACGGGAATCAATATTTTGGATTTTCATATTATCAATATTTTAAAGCATTCATTTTCATATTCGATATATTCCTTTGAAATTCCGTATACAGGAGTTTTCAATGTCACTGATAACGATTCTGAGATCAGATTTTCGAAATTCCGTATCCAAGATGGCAGTTTCAAGATGTCGGCTCATGATTTTGTACATTTTTAGTCGGAGAATCGTGAAAATTTGGACTAATGGGTTCTTGGGGGCGCTGATGATAAATTTGACATTAGATTTTCGAAATTCCGTATCCAAGATGGTGGTTTCAAGATGGCGGCTGACGATTTTTTACATTTTTAGTCTGAGAATCGTGAAAATTTGATCTAATGGGTTCTTGGGGGCGCTGATGATAAATCTGACATCAGATTTTCGGAATTCCGTATCCAAGATGGCGGTTTCAAGATGGCGGCTGTATCATGAATCTAGAGCGGCCATCTTGGAACAGCCATCTTGGATACGTAATTTCGAAAATCTGATGTCAGATTAATCATCAGCGCCCCCGAAAACCCATTTTTCCAAATTTTCACGAACCTCCAACTAAAAATGTACAAAACCATGAGCCGCCATCTTGCAACCGCCATCTTGGATACAAAATTTCGAAAATCTGATGTCAAATTTATCATCAGCGCCCCCAAGAACCCATTAGTCCAAATTTTCACGATTCTCCGACTAAAAATGTGTAAAATTCTCAGCCGCCATCTTGGATCCAGAATTTTGAGAATTTGTAGTCAGAATCGTTATCAGCGACATTGAAAACCCCTGGAATATATCGAATATGGAAATGAATGCTTTAAAATATTGATAATATGAAAATCCAAAATATTGATTCCCGTTTTTTGGCCGCCATTTGGCTGAAAAAAATCATAGTCGAAAAAACTCAACGAATTCGGAAAGTTCAAAAATTTTGTGCACTCTTGTGCATATTTGTGACCGTAAAAATAAAATTCCTTCTTCCTCTGATTTTGGATTGAAAAAAAAGTGCTCCAAAAAATCGCATTTTTTATTTTAATTTGTTAATCATTTATTGAAAATCAATTTTCCTAGTCTCTTTAACCATTGTATCGTGTAGAGGACACCCTAAAATAGTAGGAATGACTATTTTGCAATAAATCTTCCGTCTTATTCATCAAAATATTTGAGCTCGAAAGTACCAATAAAACTTCTGCAATCTGGGACTTAATGGGTTAACTAGAAATAAATAAGGCTATAAAGAATATTATATGTCAATTTAATAAGGTATTCGAAGATATTCGATCTTACCAAGTGGCGTCAATTTGGTTCGCCATTAGTTCTTCAGATAATTGATGAGGTATCTAAAAAGCATTCTGGTAAGATTTTTCGTAATTGGATAGTTAAAGTTGACAACGTCTCCTATAGTATGTAAGGCATAATAAAAATACGTAATACTCCAAAAATATAAGAATTAATCAGAATGTATACTGCTGAAATAATAAATTGACTCATGTGTCTATAGAGCGCACCCTTGGAACACCCTCATCGGGTACTCTGACTACCTGGAAATCGTTCGGGTCCAGGGTCAGGTACTCCAACCAAAAATACGAGGAGCGCATTCTCGGGACACTGCTATCGGCGACCGTAGCTACCTAGACATTATCGGGTATTAGAGTATACTCAAATAAAACTTCAGGCGACACGCCGACATCGTCATCCTAAACAACCATTTGCCCATGTAAAATCTATTATAAAAAAAAACGTGGAATAAATTTCGATATGTCTAATCTTCTGTGTTTTAAATTATCTGCAGTACTTTTCCTGGAATCTATGGGACACGGCCAATAGTTATCTCATATTCTTTCCTAACTATACATCAACAATTTATTCTTAAACCCATGGTTTCAAATCTACGTGGGAAGCAAGAGCATGTGAACGTTGTTACGTACTATGCGTGAACTTGGCTGCTTTATCAGGCTACCGCGGCTAACTTCAGTGTCGTAAGATGGAGAAAAATTTCTCTGGTCGAAAAGAAAGTAGTAGATCGCTTGACACGGTACTCCAAACTCATTATTGCGAACGAGTTTTTGAGTATTTCTTTTTGTCAATCGCTCAATTGGAATGCTAGATGATCATGAAATCCTGTTTCGCATTCAAAAAAGTCGTTTTGGCTAAATTAATGCCAATGTAAAAATCGAGCGTGTGATATCAAACATTATATAGTTGCGTTGTCTTCTGCTTGACGCATAGAACACTACCGGGTTCCGTGATTTTATTTCCACCATTCATATAATTTTTTAACTTAACCTCTTCCAACCTATATTAGTTGAGTACTTGACATGAATTTGTGATTTGAGTACTCTCTCAACTTAACATTAGCAATTACAAGAATTAAGTGTGATTTGAAAAATATCCGTTCTGTAGTAGGATAATCATACTAATTGGATACTTGGAATTTGATGCTTGGTTTCTATGCTATTTCGTCTCACTGTTGACAAAATAATCTAAAATGTGTAACTGGATTCTTTCTACCATATTTGATATTACTTTATATGAAATCAATCAGTTTGAAATCTGTAGTAGAGAAACATGAAGTAAAAATAAGGTTTCATATTCTGTGATTAATTTTCTTGAATGCAGTGAAATGGACAAAGATTGAACAGACATTTTCATATTTCTACCAACTCAGAAAAATTCAGTCATTTGAGCATTTATTCAACAACGAACCCCAGAATACGGAACATACTGGTTGTCAACATGGACCTTTTTCAAAGGTAAATTTTTAATTATGAAGAAGAAATCTGATCATAGTTTTTTTTATCTAACTCAAACCATTCATATATATTCTTATTTCATATTTTGTACTATACCTCTGAAAAATATGAGTGAAATACTTGACGTGGATTTGTGATTTTAGTACTTTCGCATCTTAAGAAATTGTTCTTGATCAAAATCGTATAACAGCGAGAATTAAGTGTATATCTAGAAGTATTCGTTCTGTAGTAGGATTATCATACTGGTTGGATACTTGGCATTTAATGCTTTCTCGTATCACCATTCACAAAATCATCTGGAATGAATAACTAGATTTGATATTTCTTTATATTCAATTTATTCTGATAAATACAACCAAATCAAAAAGATACTGCTTTGATGATATATTCCAGATGGAAGATTAGCGAACCTTTTTAAATAGAGCTACAACTAGTTAACGAGTAAAGAATAGTTTAATGGGAGGTTCATACTGGATGCTAGAGCTACTCACATTGGGGCATGTTAAAGTACAGAAGGGCATTCATATTAGTTCTTTGAAGATCAAGTACATTTTATCCTCCTTGGCCCTTCAAATTGTGACGGAACAAATCGCGCGCCACAGACATTTGGGTTGAGACGATATTCGGGTGCGGCGTCGGGAGCCGCGAGCGCGCGAGCAGCGGAGAGAGTGGGGAGGTGTGAGTCGAGCCGGCGAGGAGAGCAGAAAGGGCCACTCTCGCCCGGCTGGCGATCGCGCGCCGTTTGGAGGCCGTCGGCACGGTTTCTCGGTGTGCGTGTGGGCGCAGGCAACCGGTCGGCGCGGCGACGATACGGGAGTGCAAAAGTGGCGTTAGGTCGATGCGACAACCTGGTGTGAGTGTGGCCTACGACGCGGGCCGTGAAATGGAGGCGTGAGCGGCCGTGTGAGGCCCAAGAGATAGCAAAGCGGCGGACGACCAGCAAGCACCGGCGAGGAGACAGCTGCACCGTCGATGCTGGCTGCGGCCGCTGGTTAGGCACGAACCGAATATGTGTAACGAACGAGGGGTTACGCACTCCGAAAATCACGAGAAAATCCTATGGAATTCTTAGGAAATCCCAAGAAATCCCAAGAAATCCCCAAGAAATCCCCAGGAAATCTTAGGAAGTCATAGGAAATCGTCAAATTGATTTCAAGGTAACTGCAGGCAATTTGGCACTGCAGGCAATTTGGCACTGCAGGCAATTTGGCATGTTTGTCAGATTTCGTATTTCCAGTGCTCTCTGAGTATCATTCGCCCTCGGGTCCTGTTGGGGGTATTTGAAGAAAATTTTCGGAACCTTCCCCGCCTATTTAGCTCTTAAAACTATCCTCCTACAACACTTTGAAGTTTCACTTACTGATTTTTTCTCCCTTTTCTTATTTCACTACTCACACTCAACCTAAAAAATCAGGTGTGAATAATTTTCATCTCTCAAAGTGCCATTACTCTTTTTTATGTAAAAACATCTCATTTTTCGATTGGTCACACCAGTTTTGCCAAAACTATTTTCTAACCCACTCAAATCGAAAGACTAACTACGAGAGCACTTGGGATGTGAGTCACCAATCTTGACCAAAATTCTTTGGTGTTTATTCGCATCAAAAATATAATGTACCCTCAGTCCTAGGGTCCAACGCACCCTAACTTCCAAGATATTAATTAAGGGGTTACATACACCTTAAAATTAATAATTATTGGACAACAGAAAAAAATAACTATTTAAAATTTTTTTTCCAAACAAATTTCTCTTCAAGAATCTGTACACTAATTTGAAACTTTCCCACAAAAAAATTATCCCAAAAGTGCATTGGAATATTTTATATACCTATATATTTGTATTAACTCTAATATCACACTTGTCGTAAGATCCAGAAAGCTGAGGTCCACGTATACCACTTTTGCAAAATAGATTATGTTTCTGACATCAATACCCATATCTGGAACCACAGTCACCAAGATCTGATCAATTCTGACCACCCAAGTCTGTAGGCTTATCGAATACAGTAATGAAAAATCAAGAAAACAGCTATTTTACTGGTTTGGTCACCCGCTTATGGGGTCAAACTTGATTGGATCTTGGCGACTGAGGTTCCGGATATGAGTATTGATGTCACAAACACAATCAACTTCACAAAAGTTGTATACGTCAACCTCAGCTCTTTGGATCTTACGGCAAGTACTATCACATATGTCAAAATCACACTATTGAGAAAAACATATTTTAAAATCTAATTTTATGAACAAATCACAGTCACTTATGATATCAAATAACTTTACTACTGGAAGTAGTAAAGTAAGTAACTTAGTATGCCCCTGCTTGATAGGAATGATCAGACACTCCATGCCTGAGTCTTTTTCTCAGCTTGCGAGCTTGGAGAGTTGATGCCTCTACTCGACTATCCATTACACGAATCCTAGTTTCATTCTTCTTGGCAGAATAGAAACTTGCACTCGTACCAGGAACAATATCTAATGCACTCATCACATCTAGAATAACATTAGCACTATCATTGAAACTTGCCACTGGGGAACTTCTATATTTTTTTCTTCTGTGTTGACATAGCTTTCAAAACAAAAAAATGAAATCATGAATAAATTTTTGTCTTCAATATTTTTCCAAATAATTATGAATTCAAACAGATACTTACTACTCATGACTCAGCAACATGAACTATTCTCTTTTATGTTTCTATTTTTATTTTGAGAGGTTAATCCCAAAATAGCCGGTAGTTGATAATCAAAACAAACTTGAGAGTAAGGGCTATTCCACACCCATGGTTCAGTTTCACACATGAATTTTGAAGGTCTGTTCACATGAAGTATTGTCATTCTTACTCTAAAAATGGCGGCACATATCGTTTTGACCGAAAATAGTCAAGACTTTGCCGCGGGAAACACAAAACATTGGGGTTCGAGCCATTCATTGCGAATTATATTGAATAAATGTTCTAGGCTCATGCTTTGTGATAATATGAATCATGATTGGCAAAAGGTAGAAATTTTTTTTTATAGTTGGATATCGATTTTTTTTTATAATTAAGCATTATAAAATTGATACAAAATATTTTTCTGCAGAGAAAAAATTAAATCAGCGTTGTTGTTGAAAATCATCATTTTTGGCGGTTTTTGCCTCAAAACATGACTTGAGTTAATCTCGCATAACTTTTCAAGGACGCCGAATTTTTGAAAACGGGTTTCGGCATTCGAAAGAGGAGATCCGAATACACGAAAAAACATAAAAAAAAATCGATTTTTTTTAATTTTAAGGTGTATGTAACCCCTTAATATATTAGCTAAGCTGTACACGGCCTTAGATTCTATTCGAGCAAGGGAAAAACTGGAAGTGTAAAAGTTTGGATAGTTTCTGTAATTATGTGATATTGGTCAACAAAAAGATCAAAGTTCTCATGGATTAAATTTTAATTATGACACTGAATTGTCGTACAATGTTACTATATGTTACTATTGTACTTGGATACATGTTGTTGATGCTTCAGTGAGAGAATCGTAACTTTTTTCCATAACATTCATGTATCAGTCTTTGTGTGTAAGACATAAAAGTAAATTTTGATAATAATACATGTTATTGACTGTTTTTATGTGTATTCCAAAATTAAATGTAATGTAGTATCCAGTGCCAAGGGTGGAAGTGCAGTGCAGTGAGTAGAAATATGTCTCAGACGACATATTGTCGTTTGGGACGAAACCAACGGTCCCAACCAAGATACACTAATTAATATCTTGAAAGTTTGGGAACTTTGGACCCTGTGACTGGGGGTACACTCTATTTTTGATGCAAACATTCACCAAAAAACTTTTGGTCAAGATTGGTGACACACATCCCAAGTGGCCTCCTAGTAAGTAAAATCGTTGAATATTTTTATAGACATACTACGATGATTTAGATATGTATTTTTAAGTTGAATATCAAAATGATTGTACGAATGTCACTGAGAACATGATTGAGAGTTTATTCCAATGCCAATTTGATCGCGTGTAGGCCTATATAGGCTGTAACAAGTGATTAAGAAACCGTGTCAAATTGACTGCACATGTAGTGCATTTGGACCATTTTTTTAAATTGCGATTTCCAATAGGTTAATGTAGTAGGATGTAATTGATGTTTACTTAAAACGAAAGATGATAGCAGTAGTTGTTTAATTGGTTTAATCTTAGGTTTATGCTACTTTCAAGGGGAGCACACTACTTCCGGGTGTCCAATCACGACAAAACTCAGTGAGATGGTTCATGGGTAGCCTAATAGTTTATCCTCAAAAAAACCTTTTTTAGAAAAAGTAAAAATGTTGCGTCAAGCATGTGGCAGAACTAGTTTATCTCTTATATTGCTTAAAAAAAAATGAAATCCATAATAGACACATGAGTCAATTTATTATTTCATCAGTATTCATTCTGATTAATTCCTCATATAGTTGGAGTATTACGTATTCTTATTACAGTTTAGATACTATAGGAGACGTTGTCAACTTTAACTAACCAATTACGAAAAAACTTACCAGAATGCTCTTAGGTACCTCATCAATTATTTGAAGAACTAATGACGAACCAAATTGACGCCACTTGGTAGGCATTTTTAACGTCTTAAGAATAATAATATTCCACTAAATCACTGGATGTGAAAATTATTATAGAAATATTATAGAAATATTTATAATTTACTGAGACATATGATCAATAG
>JAJGXB010000087.1:0-24575 GCA_020882725.1 Aphelinus certus
TTTATGAGAAATTTGCATGTTTTCATGGCGAAAGTTATTAAGTTGCAATATAGTAATAAGATGCAATATAATAGAAATTATATTTATTTCCATTGATATTTCTCGAGGTTTGACGAAAATTCATGATCATAACAAAATCTATTTCTGATTATGTTATTTCACTTCCTCAAAGACAAAGCTTTGGAATGAGGTAAAAATTGACATCTCAAATCAGACATCGGGACCTTATATTTGATAGCCTAGAGGTGAGATACATGTTGATGTAAAAGCGTCCGTAGATACTTTGCATTATTCACCAATAATTCCAATAAAAATTTCATTATTTTCCTTTATTCTTGATAGAGCAAATGAAAGACACGAGCGAGCGATAGCGAGTGAGTGATACTGGCTAGTATTACAATAATTTCTAATCCATCTAATAGGTAATACTATAATAAAGAAATTTTATCAGCTCAATCGGATAATCAGTTTTTGAGTTATCACCGGCATAAACTCCAAAATTGCAGTTTTGAGAAAAACGCGTTGAAAGTTTTGAATTATCATCAAATCGTACTCACACTTCAATCAGCAATCCCTTGGAAAAAATACTTGGAGTTCGAATTTCGAAAAAAGGGTTCCAGAAGCGTATTCTACGGGAAATTTACTAACTTTTTATGAAAAAAAAAATCGAATTTTTTTGTCATTCTAACTGTAAATCTCCCCTTAAGGGGGCTTCAGCGAGGTATCATTGTATTATAGAATAAACTCAAACTTTCATAGAATGTACCTAGCACAACCAACTTTCACTTGCAACAAAGAAAATCATGGGTCAACATGGTCATTCCCATATGAGCGCTATAATGAAAATGACGTTTTTACATAGGCTCTTATGGCGAGAATCGATTAATCCCTTCTCAACTAAATATGATCTTATGGAAAAATTTGAAAAAATCATAAGTAATGGGTTTATAAGTAGATTATAATATGATCGCGAAAATCGTACGTCGCCATCGAAATAAGATCGTAAAACTGAAAAAAGTGGATTTTGATGAATTTAACAAGTGTTTATGTGCAAATCTTGATTTAGTTATGATTTATTTTCCCTTTTCAAGCACCCATGAGTAGTCTAGGATAAGACTGACCTACTTCAAAATGATAGAATTGGGAGAATTTTGAAAAATAATTGAGGCACCCCCATTAGGGCCCCGCATTGGTACACTGAAAAAAATTGGGGACGTCCGATGCTTTCCATATAGTGCAGAGCGTGCACAGTTAGATCTGGGGCTCCCAGCGCCCCAGCTCTGGTGGAGTTTAGCGCCAAATCAACTGGCGACCGAAAGCCTAGTTTCGTCGGATAGTACACACACTGTTTAAGTATGCAGATTAGAGAATAATGGATACGAACAACCTAACACATACTATATGCTTCATTAAATATGTTTATATTGAATACAATTTCATTTTAATTACATCCCCATTTTAATTACTCCCCTTAATCAGATTGATTTTAGATCATGATTAAAGCTTAAAAGTAAAGAAAAGTTTACACTCTAAATTCAATAGCATTATTATAATTTTTCTTTCATAATTCTATGCGTACACTTCTCACATGTACATCAACTAATCTAAATGAATGTATCGAGTAATATATAATGCTTACTTCAATTCACTCTAAATACTGTCCTTGTATGTATCTATCTATCTGTCTGTCTCCAATTATGCAAATTATTAATTTTTGATATTCTTTTATTAAATTACGTTTTCTCATTGGCCCCGCACATCAAGCTCGAATGAAAGGACTCGACGAAAAAAAAACACTAAGACATTTCACTAATCACGCTGTTGCACTAATTCATTCTCATTTCATTCTCATATTTCACATTGAAAAACAAATGGAATGTATATATTACCTCCTTTAAATACTTTTTAGAAGTTAAATGACGATATATATACATAAATGATTAGCAAGCACAAATTTATGGATTTATACATGCGCGTCTTTCTGAGCAATTAACCTTTGTACATGTATAGAATGCTCAGAGGTCTTGTAAGTTCTGTTTCTATTCAATGAAAGTTTAACATTTTGTTAAATGGTGCATTACGCGTTGTATACTATAAATTCGAGAAATTTCTGATATTTATTAGAATTACTTTCTGAACTTTATTGAATAGGATGCATTCAGGATTCAAGGCTAGTTGAATTTGTACGTGCGTCGTAGATCTTGACCTCTGAGCAGTATACATATACGGTGGATTACTCTAATGTGGGTCAGGTATCAAAGAGAATCGTTATTTTTTTTCTTCCGTCACTATGAAAACTTTCGTATAAAAAAAAACTAAGAAATTGTATGAAATAAATTACATTTTACCTCATTATTACAATTTAAATAGATTAAATTGTACCTCATTATTTTTCAGTTCTGGACTACTCTCAGAAGCGATGCCAGGAAAGAGAATGCAGTTTTCAGGGAAAATAATCGAAAAACTGGAAACCAAAATGTCTCTCCGTTGACTATAAGTGTCCTGGCACAACGAGTTCTATTGGTTCTCGGTAAAAGTCATGGGAATGGATTGGCCATCATACCGGAAGTTGGCTTTCAACCTAGTGGCTTGGACCCACCAAAAGCTCAATCATACACAAGAAATCCACCAAAAAAAATAGCAGTTGATCAACCAACAGACAATGAAGACAATGAATTGACTTATTTTTCCAATTCAATTATTAATTTGAATAAAATACTTGAAGATGCGTCAAGACGATGAAATGTCCTCAAATTTTATATAAACTGTCAATTTTATGATAAAAAAAACCGCTGCCAAGTGCCTTAGCAGTATGCTTTCTCAAAGAGGCTTTAACATCATCCACAAACGTATCCCAAACCTGTATTTTCACCATTCCACTAGCGTAGATACTATCATTTATTTTTCAAAGATTACAAAAAAATTATTTAATCAGTTCAATTTGTATCTTTGTGACTGTGTAAAGTGTCGTTCTTTTCAATTGACCAAACTTTGTCGCGACTGTTGATGTCTGCCCGGGCTCTCTTATTATTTGATCAAATGCAGCGAAGCAAACGCTTCTAGGTTCTACACGATGGGAGACATCTGGACCTGCATAATTTATCGATCAATTCATCTTGTGACTGTCTTACGGTTTAATGGTAGTTAAAATCCATCCGTCCTGCCCTTAACTCCGTATTTAGCACACTTGAAGACTCATTTTGATCATTTTCGACGACTGAGGTTGGAAATGATCAACTCAAAATCTATTTTGATCATTCTCGACGGCAAAAGACACCAAATTTTCCCAATTTTCTCTATAGCACGTTGAAAATACTGGAAACGAAACTTACATCAATTTTTCTTACCCTTAGCAACGGTTGCTAGGGCGGTAAACAACGGTTGATAAGGAGCTAATTGGGAAGATTTTGAGTCCTTTGCCGTCGAAAATGATGGAAATAGGTCATAAATTAATAATTTCCAACATTCGTAACGGTTGCTAGGGAGGTAAACAACGGTTGCTATGGAGAAAATAGATCAATTCAGTGTCCTTGGCCATCGAGTGTGACTTAAAACTGATTTTCCGGCTTGCCCCAATGAGCACTCGTAAGGATTTGTAAGAAAACACGTAGGAACGGTTGCTAAGGAAATAACCAACGGATTTTGCTGAAAATTGATCTCGAGCTAGATCTTCCCACAATTAACCGGTGTGCAAAATTTCATCAAGATTGGACCATTCCTCCGAAAGTTATCATGGATGAAAGAAACGAAAAAATACACACCTTAGCAACGGTTGCTGAGGAAAAACCAACGGATTTCGCTGAACTCGCCCGAGATTTTGCCGCGATTAACCTGTGTGCAAAAGGACCCCGCACAAAATGTGAAGGATTTGGTTCCCGGTGGAATTGGCTAAAACTCTGATATAATATAGTTCATGATTCCCTGATCAATAGTTCAAATGGGGCGACAGTCCAAAAATGGACAGTTTTTGAGGAAAGTAGCTCTAATGTGATGGAAAAATGGAGCAACGAGTAGGTTAGAGCGAGTGACACATGGAGTGGCGGGTTGCCAGAGGACAGGAGTCTGATAGAAAGGTCTCGTGATTTTCAATGCTGTTTGAGCTTATAACTAAAAAGAATATATCAGAGCTGGCCCAGATTAGGGACCGAATCAATTGGATTTAAGATTTTAAATGTTATATAATTGAGATTCCATGGTAATATTTCCAAGAAAACCGGTTGAACGTTAATCGATTCAAAGTAGATAATCCTCGGGTAAAGTCATTCCATGAATGAGTCCAATTATTTTCTATTACTGTGAGGAATTAATCAAGAAGAGCCAGTACCTTCAGCAACTATAATCGATTGATTTAGGTAAGAGATTTTTTATGATATACCTATAACCTAAATTCGATATATTTTACTGGAGTTTGAGGTCCTGCGTAAGAAGTATTCTCGATGAAGCAAGAAGGGCGTAGAAAAAAATCGAGATAAGACGATACAGATGTATTTTCATTGAACTAGACAAGGTATTATGATAGAAGTGTGAGTGAATTAGACGGTGTATTAGATGGTGTATTTTGCATAGGAAAATTGAATACTCTCATGTTTTTGCAGATTCAATTGGTTTGAGGAATGATCAGTTGATTTGCATCGTATCATAAAATCTGAATGTGACCTCGCTGTAGGCTATACTTTAGATGTATACTCCGCTACATATCGAATCTCAGAAGAAATAAATAAAAAAAGATCGAAAGAGGTGCCAATTACTTGATTGATGACCATAAGAAATCACCCCCCAGAAAAATACATTCTACAGGGCAAAGCTCCATTCCAAGTGCAATATCTATGGTAATCGAATATAAACCCAAATTACGCACGTACGCGTGGCAGACATTACATTTTGGTTTTAACGACACATTCGTTAAAACCAGCGGTTTTCCAAAGAATTCATGTGATACAAATGCTTGGTAAAGTCTAAGTCTCAACTGTATAAAATCACCTTTTTCCCGACAGAAAGATAGTAATAATTGAATTTGTTCGAACAATTCATTGAAAAAATGTGTTGACTGGTGGAATCTACGCTTCATTTTTTTCAAACCATACACTGGGATCAGGTTTGATGTGGGATAAAATTATCCTGCCACCTGTGGTGACTGTATCAGAAAATGTGCTGTTCCCGCCACACATGTACGCGTGGCGGAAACGACACATTCGGTAGTACCAAGCTTTTCGCAGCGAATTCACGCGAATAAAAATGCTTAGAAGAGTCTGTACTGTTCGAACATAGATATTTCCCAGGAGGAAGATAATAATTATGGAATTTGTTGAAACAATTCATTGAAAAAATGTGTTGACTGGTGGAATCTACGCTTCATTTTTTTCAAACCATACACTGGGATCAGGTTTGATGTGGGATAAAATTATCCTGCCACCTGTGGTGACTATCAGAAAATGTGCTGTTCCCGCCACACATGTACGCGTGGCGGAAACGACACATTCGGTAGTACCAAGCTTTTCGCAGCGAATTCACGCGAATAAAAATACTTAGAAGAGTCTGTACTGTTCGAACATAGATATTTCCCAGGAGGAAGATAATAATTATGGAATTTGTTCAAACAATTCATTGAAAAAATGTGTTGACTGGTGGAATCTACGCTTCATTTTTGTCAAACCATACACTGGGATCAGGTTTGATGTGGGATAAAATTATCCTGCCACCTGTGGTGACTGTATCAGAAAAGGTGCTGTTCCCGCCACACATGTATGCGTGGCGAAAATGACACATTCAAAAGAACCAAGCTTTTCGCAAAGAATACACGTGAATAAAAATACTTAGAAGAGTTTGTACTGTTCAAACAAACCTATTTTCCACGAGGAAGATAAGATGATCGGACCATTCCTTCAAGAGTTATCGTGGACGAAAAAATTTTTTTTATTAAATGATACTGCTTATTAGATAAAAGTTCAAGTTTTTCAATAATTGATCCATGACTCTCATATTTTTTATTACAGTTCAAAATAAACCTGTCTAGTATAAAAATAAATTGCTAAATCTTCAAAGGAAAAATTACTAGTGCTTGATTTTTACAATCTCCATTTCTACTTAAAACATGAAAAACTTGAGGATTCAATTAATTATGATTTGATAAATATTGACAAAGGTGCAATCTTATCACCTTGAGTCTAAGAATGCATAAGTTATATTGGAAAGAAACTAATCCTCTTTTGGATAAAGAATATGAAAGTAAACAAAAAAGTATCTTAGTATTTCGTTTCATCACTCTGTACATTTTAAATGCACGATTAGATAAATAATTGAGGAGTCGATCCATGAGCAACAATAAAAAAAAGTTTAACTATATTACGTAAAATTTATATTATTTATAATGTACAGCTCTTCTTTGCCATGATAATCATTATATATAGAATATCACTAATCACTGTTAACCGTTGGTTACATGTATATACATTCATACGCGTCAAAATACATCAAGAGTTAATACTATTCTTCCAAAGTTTTCTTTTCGACATTATGCACAAGTATCAATCAAAAGGGTATTTCTTTCCATCAAATGTTCTTTCTAAGTAAATATAACGTTTTTCAAAATAACTTCTCTGACACTTGACGCACTATAAAATAATTAACATATAATCATTATGGAAAATCGTCAGGAGCTCTTAGTGGAAACTGCGTCGACAGATACATAATTATGGATAAAAAAACGCTTTCTGGAATCGATCACCTGAGATCTTGGAAATATTAAGGTATAAATTATTTAACAGGAGTATCGACTATATGAAGCAATAAGCTTTAATTATTTAATGTGAGCGTTAAATCGTCGATGGTAATGCAGTACGAACGCATAGCTGTGTGTATAGTCTGCATCACCCCCAGCTCTAAGCTCACTAGAATGGAACTAGAATTCGATCGCCGCGCCACATTGTAGGGGTGACGAACTAACTTAGCAAGATCGCTGGTGATTTTAGGGGATGTTCCAGACATATGATTTCGATGAAACTCCACGTATCGTTTACTGAATCAATCTCTATTGCATTAAAAAAAGGGAATTCTGGATAAAATGATTTTTTAACGTTTTACACATTTTTCTAGCGGATTCGAAGCTTTTAAATGAAAAGTTCGCACATTTTTGTGTCAAAAATGTCTGTATATTTTATAACTGGCTACGCTAGCGTAATAGATATCCATTTCTTGTTATTCATTGGCAAAATATCTTTCGATTATTCCCCGTCTTTCTGCTATTCCAAGCTCAAATTCTGCAATATTTTCGTGATCGTTGACATCTCCGTGATCTGGCAAATTTTGAATGTCATTTCCGAAATTCAAGAAAGGTATTCTGAAAATATAATTATTATTGTTGAGTATATTTGTTTCCACTAATAGAGTTGCGTATAAATCTGAATATGAAATTGTACGAACCCAGCTCTACGAACAAAATTGTGAATTACTGCACTAGCTTGGATTATTTTTGCAGCAAATTCAGGTTTGTAATAGAGAGTTCTCTGCTTATTAGTGCATCTCATTTTCGCCTTCCAAACCCCAAACTGATGCTCCACCTGAACTCTTGCGCGGCGTAATGCGTCTGAGTATCGACGCTCTGGCGAGCCTTGTTGAGCACCGTCAATCGCTATCATTAAAATTCTCGACTGATCGTATCCTCCATCTCCTGAATATGTACATGCACATTATCACAAATCGTAATTACGAAAGATTACAAATGAAAGAGCTGCTCGTAGAAGAAAATGAACTAATATTCTATAGTAATTCTATGATATCAAGGGATTTAATCCATTTAATCATCTCATCATAATTTTGAAGACTGAGTAAAATAAATCAATATATTTAAGAGATAAACGTTTCAGTTACGTAGGTCAATTGACATTTTGAATAGGTTGAAATAATCAACTGATGATTACAGCGAAGGCGCCGTTCGCAGAATTTAGAAATTGCAGTTTTATAATAGCAAAATTTGCGAAAAACCCTTAGAGGTGCCACATTGGATGCATTTTCATTATTCGTCGTTTCCTTCATTCATCTGCTATACTTGCCCAGAATGTAATATCTCGGTTCTCCAATTAAATATTCCTCCTTTCTACGCAACTCGTACATGTACCGTCGTGGCTCGCTATAACGCCAGATAAATCTGTCATTGGTGGAGCCGCTGCAAATTCGAATGCTCAAAATATTGTCATGAGCATCTGACACCTGAAATTTATAGAAATGTTATGTAGAAATCTGGTTTATCACAAATATAGCACAAATATTATTTCATTACTTGTATCGAAAACTTGATCATTTAACCTTAGTTTTCTACACTCGTGATGAAAAATACTGTTCAATACTGGAGCAAAAGATGATTTGTAGGCTCATGTGATTACCAGCCTCGCCTTGCTGGGGCGGCAAATTTCACACGTGCCTAGAATTCGTCTGTAGATCTAGTGTCGAAATGTAGTACTTTCTTTTTTATTAGTATTATTTTGCAGAAGTACGTACCGATTGCACATAAAGTGCGTGATTCCCCTTATAATTGAAATACGCATGTTCGTCTTCATGCGGTCTTACAATATTAACGAACGTGCAATCTACTGCACCGAGAACACCGGGAAATCCGATCAATGGTTCAAACCTATAAAGATATTTACCGATAAGAATTAATGATTTTCAAGAAAATTTATTTAAGGTAACTGCAGCCAATGCCCCCCCCCCCTCAAGGGTTTTTTTGCGAATTTGACTATGATAGACTTCGAATTTTCAAATTCTGCGATCGGCATCTCAAAGCTTAGCTCAATACCTATTAGAAACCATCTTCATGATCATCATTCGACTACTTTAACTCATTGAAAATCGCAATTTAAGAAAAAAGCGCAAAAAGGCTGATTGCACAGAACGTGCAATCAATTTGTAACGATTTCTTAATCATTTGTTACATCCTATATAGGTCTACAGGGACGATCCAATTAGTATTGAAATAAACTCTCAATCATGTTCCCAGTAATATTTATACAAAACTTTTGACATTCAACTCAAAAATATGCGTCTAAATCATCGTAATATCTCTATACAAATATTCAACGATTTTACTCAGTCTTTCCATTCAAAAACACATAAAGTGCCAAATTGGCTTCAAATTTTTGCTTTCTCAAAGAGAAAGCTTTGTAATGGGGCAAAAATCGACCCACCGAATCGGACCTCGGGACCTCGATTTTCGTAATCTACGGGTCGAAAAACATGGAAATCCAAAAGTGTCTGTATGTATGTGTGTGTGTATGTATGTATGAATGTATGTATGCATGTATGTATGTATGTATGTATGTATGTATGTATGTATGTATGTATGTATGTGTGTAACTTTTTTTTTCGTCCACGATAACTCTCGTGGACGAAAGATAGTATCATCTATTTTTCAAAGATTACAAAAAAATTATTTAATCAGTTCAATTCGTATCTTTGTGACTGTGTAAAGTGTCGTTCTTTTCAATTGACCAAACTTTGTCGCGACTGTTGATGTCTGCCCGGGCTCTCTTATTATTTGATCAAATGCAACGAAGCAAACGCTTCTAGGTTCTACACGATGGGAGACATTTGGACCTGCATAATTTATCGATCAATTGATCTTGTGACTGTCATACGGTTTAATGGCGGTCAAAATCGGTCCGCCCTGCCCTTAAGTCCATATTTAGCACACTTGAAGACTCATTTTGATCATTTTCGACGGCTGAGGTTAGAAATGATCAATTCAAAATCTATTTTGATCATTTTTGACGGCAAAAAACACCAAATTTTCCTAATTTTCTCTATAGTACGTTGAAAATACTGGAAACGAAACTTACATCAATTTTTTTCCCCATTAGCAACGGTTGCTAGGGCGGTGAACAACGGTTGCTAAGGAGCTAATTGGGAAGATTTTGTCCTTTGCCGTCGAAAATGATGGAAATAGGTCTTACATTAATAATCTCCAACCTTTATAACGGTTGCTAGGGAAGTAAACAACAGTTGCTATGAAGAAAATAGAACAATTCAGTGTCCTTGGCCATCGAGTGTGACTTAAAACTGGTTTTCCGTTGCGTTGTGCGAAATTTCAGCAAGATCGGACGATTTCTTCGAAAGTTATCCTAGACAAATGAAACAAAAAATTTTACACCTTAGCAACGGTTGCTAGAGAAATAAACAACGGATTTTGCTGAGAATTGGACTCGGCCGAGATTTTGCCGCGACTAACCTGTGTGCAAAATTTCAAGAAGATCGGATCATTTCTTCGAGAGTTATCGTGGACGAAAAAAAACGTTACACACATTACATACATACATACATACATACATACATACATAAACACACACATACATACAGACACTTTTGGATTTCCATGTTTTTCGACCCGTAGATTACGAAAATCGAGATCCCGAGGTCCGATTCGGTGGGTCGATTTTTACCCCATTACAAAGCTTTCTCTTTGAGAAAGCAAAAGAACGACACTTTACACAGTCACAAAGATACGAATTGAATTGATAAAATAATTTTTTTGTAATTTTCGAAAAATAGATGATAGTATCTACGCTAGTGGAAAGGTGAAAATACAGGTTTGGGACGCGTTTGTGGGTGATGTTGAAGCCTCTTTGAGAAAGCATACTGCTAAGGCACTTGGCAGCGGTTTTTTGATCCGAAAAGGAGCAATTTGAGTGGCTTAAAAAATAAATTTTGGAAAAATGATGAGACCAATCGAAAGCTGAGATGTTTTCACACAAAAAAAAGGAATGACACTTTGAGAGATGAAAATTATTTACTTCTGTTTTTTTAAGTTGAGTGTGAAAAGTGAAATAAGAAAAGGGTGAAAAAATGAGTAAATGAAACTTCAAAGTGTTGGTAAGAGAGTGGGTTTAAGGGAAAAATAGGTGGGGAAGGTACCGAAAATTTTCTTTTCATTCCCCCAACATAACCCAAGAGCGACTGATGCTCAGAAAGCACCGGAAATACGAAATCTGACTGCAGTGCCAAATTGCCTGCAGTTACCTTACTTTCCATAATGTGACACTCACCCGCCACTGACGTGTAGCCTCTCATCCCTAGTTTGAGGGAAGTGGATGAAATACGGTTGGAATAAATTGATCGCATCCACAACCCGGTGCAAGTATCGGCTCGCAGATGGTTGGCTCATTGGACTGTTGCTGTTTTCTGCAAAGCCTTTCTGGTATCCACCTTCTGCTAAAAAGCGAACAACGGATAGCACCTGGATATGGGGTGCTATCGCTTGAGGGTGGTTTCTCAGGGCAGGCGTCAACATATTAATTAGCCTTTGCGCGACGTGAGGATACATTCTGAAAATGTTTTCACAATACTTTTATTGACGTAAAAATATATAAAACTAGCAATAGTCTCTCGCTTGCTCGAGTATTTCATGGTATTTCGAAATCAGAAATTTTGGAATACATCGCACAATGAATACATATCGATTGAAATAACTATTTCCATAGGTACATTGAATTGTACCGCCTCCTATTGTAAGTGATTAGTTTGACTATGTGGATGTACCTACAGAACGCTAAGTACGCAATCGCACCCTGTCAAAATTTCACGTATTTTTTTGCCCGAATTAAAACTTCTTACAAATTAAAACACCGTTTCCAAGTATATCATCGTGAAAAATTGACATATGTCGATGCGTGGACGTGAAATTCGTTCTTGAAAATTGGTGGTTCACTTTGTGATTTTTATGCGTTCAGAGAAATACGTGAAATTATAATATGGTGCGATTTTGAGTATGCCCGATCAGAAGAACATCGAATGGGCTTTCACATCCATGATTGATACTTTGAAAAAATTGATGCGTGGGCGTGGAATGTGGGAAAAACTCATTTTTAGAAAGTGGTACAACATTGATCGTTAAAAAAATCGATCAATCTGCGTCACGATGGAAATTCAAATCAGACAGATCGATAGAGCTGCTTGAGGGCGGGAAATTCGTTCTTGACAATTGGTGTTGTAAATTGTGATTTTAATGCTTCGAGAAAAATACGTAAATGTATTTTTGAGGTATGGCGTTATTTGAAGTATGACTGATCAAAAGATCATTGAACGGGCTTCCATATATTAAAATTATTGCCAATGATACGTCAATATTAATTGCGATTAATTACAGTTGTGTAGAAAAGCATTTTTCCACTGAACCATTATTTTTAACGTTCACAAGGTTACAAACAATGAATAATAAATTCTATCGGGCTTGGTGGACTATCCCAAAGTGATATTGCGAGAAAAAATCTGGGACCGGAAATCAGGAGGACGCTGGTTCGAATCCAGCCCATGGAGCGTGAAATTTTTCTCTCGCAATATCACTTTGGGCTAGTCCACCAAGATCGATAGAATTTATTATTCATCATTTTTCCACTGGTTTGCCACGAAAGCTTAATGTTTCTCAATACTTCCAAAGCTCTAATGCATAAATACTCTCGAAACTGTTGTTAAATTCGCGAGCAAGTCACTCAGGTCAAATATAAGCGAGAACAATTTAGCAATGTTCAATCCAACGGTTATGTGAGAAACGCACGTATATAGGTGAGCTCATGACAGATCGTGTCGGTCAGCCGAAGTCTGGATATTTGCATATTCCAAGCACATGTGCATGTTAAACTTTCCATTATCATTATCGACGATCCGAGGGCTGATATATACTCCACTTACACTGTGAACCTATACTATATTTGGGTAGTTGGATTCTAGCTGAGGTGTGGAGGAGTCAGTAGATGCGTACACGTAAGCTTGTAATAGCTTGAATATCGGTATTGAACATCAAGCACTTCCATGATGAGATGCTTTTCGTTAGCAGTGGACAATTTATTCGCTATTTTGATAATATTAATATGGAATGGAGAGGAAAGAGATTTCACATTAGTGAGTAATTATCATATATATCTATATATATGAAAAAATTCTTGCGGTGACTGTCGCCAGAAGCTTGGTTGCGCAGTGGTGTCTCGGCTTTGAGCAGCGGCGAGGGAAGTTTTGGACCGACGGTTCTCCAATCTTGCGACCGCGCACTGAAGTGCTGTTTCCGATACTTTGTGGCAACTACATTTTACCTGTTTCAGAATGTATTGCACATCTTCCAAGAATACAAAATATCCGATACATTTTTTTCGTTTATTTTACTTTATTACAAATCAGAATAAAGTATAAGGACCAATTAACGTAACTTTATTAATATAACATAACGCTCTTATAATGGCATTGACCAGTAAAATATTTAAAACTGACATTCTAAATACTTTCATCGTTTATTTGGTGTATTTATTATATTTAATAATCAATGGATTTCGCCATGAGGAAATTTGATGAAAATCAATTGATAAAATGTCTTCAAGTTATTCAAGGAACAGCCTAAATGCTTCTTGTATGACAGAACTGCCCGAAACGGCAACTTTCCACTCGCTCCATAATTCTACTGAATACTTTATCAATTTTCAAACATAAAATAATGTTTTTTCCAAATCGACTCGATTTCATTCAAATAAACCATTATATTGAAAATGAGTTTATAAAAGTGGAGAAAGTGGAGTGGGGTGATTCCAGTGAGTGAAAATCGTCGCAAATCCCGACATTTCATAGTCGATGAAATCGCAGCGAAATGAAAGATCCTAAAAGACAAGGCGATTACGAGTCCCGTGCTAATCGTGTAACCGATTGGGGGATGATTCGCGAATAAAACGAATGGGATGGAAGTTCTGGGCAGTAAAATGGGAATAATGGGTCGGATCTGAGCAATGAAATGTTCAATTTGTTTGCAGACTATCACTGATTCTGCTAATAGGAAGAGGAAGAAGAGCGACGTACATAAAACTCTGACGCCCGGTAAAAATATCAATTCATTCCATGTTCATCATCAATGTAACATTAATAGAACAAATGAGTTATTCATGTTCCATAATTTATGCAGGAGCCACTTTTGCTGTTCCCGCTCAAAGCTGTTCTTCTTTAACAGCAGTGAACAGCGGTAAATATTGTAATCAAAGTCAATGAAATTGTTGTTACTCTTTAAAATACTAAATTCAAATAAAAAATTGATTGTTTAAGGAGTTTCCAATCTTCTAAGGAGCGTTCAGGGTCAAGAATTGGTGAATTTGGTACCAACAACATCTGGTACCGATTCACGAGTTGTATTGGGAAATATATCAAATACTTTCAATGCCTGCACTTCAGATATTAATCTGCTTGATTTCCAAGAAGGTGATTAATTGAATCATTAGTGAATATATATAATACTTTTTGATTATATTCAGTGGATATTTCAATTATATAAATATTCATTTCTAGATTTAATAACTTCAGAGAAGGATGGATCGGATAATTCCATAGAATTTTTGGATGAAATTATTGAATATAAGCCCAAAAAATTGAAGTTCTGTGGTGAGTTTAAATTCATGTTTATAAGATATAATCACGATGAATTTAAACGATCAATGCCTTTTCTTGTTTTCAGACCCGGACGAACAGGAGAATGGGATAAGCTTTATCCAAAGCATAACCAGAAGAGATCCGATGGCTGCAATAAAGATCGGTAATTCTACATTTCGTTACTAATAAATTGTCGTTTATAATCATCACGAATTATTTATTCATATTATCTTCATCTTAATGTATTCTTGTTATTATCTTGAATATAATCTTGGGTAATTCATCTCATCAATCATTGATATTTATGTGTTGTATTAAATTCAATATTTAATAATTATTATATATTATAATAATATTATATTATATAATTATATATATAATATATATATATATATATATATATATATATATATATATATATATATAATATTTCAGTTTCAACGTATTAAAACAAATCTATGGAATTATATGTAATGTTAATTTCAGTTTCGCCTCTCAAAAATGTGGCAGTCTCAGCAGTGGCAGCCTTGACTGAAAATTCATCAGTATTCGATTCAATTGCCGCAAAAGTAGCACAACCAGCTGTGCTGGTACCAAGCTTGCCAAATGAAAATTGTGGATCAGCATCTGGTCAAATTCAATTAAATAAATGTGAGTACTCTGCTTATTTTATTACTTTGAATCATAAATGAATAGTTAGTTTTATTGATATTAACAATTACTATTATTTACAGCTGCATCAATGCAAAAAATTAGTAATTCTGCAACATCAGCTGTGGCCAAAAATAATGCCAATCTAAGATTATTAATCGACAATCTAGGTATATGGCATAGTTCATTGGAGAGTAAAATGGGGCAGCTCGTCGACGAGATGACGACAATTACGCAAGCAATCAATCAGCTTAAAGATGCTTTTACAAAGCTAGTACAAAATTAGTAGATATATAAAAATAGTAAAATATATCTAAATTTTTATGTTTATTCTAAATTTTTGAGAAAATCTATTAATTGATATCACAATGCATGATTCATATTGTTATATATTATGTAATAAAAAACTTCAGTTATTTGAGCGGAAATCTTCGAATTAAACTACTACAATGAATTGATTGATTCATAATTTAAGTATTTACCACCGAACGCCGCTTGATAATTCATCACGCGCTCCGCAATCGCGTTTAAGCGTTGTTTTTGTACCTCACGCGCCAGATTCGAACTTAATATTTTCAAGCTCTAAAAGATGGACCAAATTTATTAACTCGTGAATAGCAACATTTTTGTCTCGATTTTTTCCATTCGAGCAGGATTTTTTCCCCGGTGGGAATTTCGATCGTTCGGGGGCAGCGTCATCGAGCTGAGAATCGTATACCACGCCGATCCATTCATGCCTCTAGTCCCGTGAGTTATCAACGGATGAAGAGAAAAAAAAGCATTGCCAAACTCATTGGAATGAGAGAGATTTGAATTTTGCCGCGCGCTCGAGCAGAACCAACTTCACGCCAGTGCTTTCCCGTCGAAACTCCGGTGGGCGGAGCTTCGCGGTGAAGCGAGCACTGCACGCGCACGGAGCACGAGCACAGCACTGCACAGCACGCCTGAATAGCCCTGCCGGCAACACGTCGTCGCGCGCTTCTGAGTTCTCGGAAACTCAACGGTCGATCATCGGTGATCGACTGTCCCCGCGCGCCGCTCACCTCGTCGCACCAAGGACCTCGCCTTTCTCGCGCTCTCAGCAATCACGCCTCGAGCGATCTCGTCTTTCGCCCCGCGACGATTGAAAACGTCGCGCGGCAGAAAGCCTCGCGCCGCGTTAAACGATATCGTCGCGCGCTCCCGAGCTCTCGCGCCGCGGCGAAACAGTCACCGCGCGCCTCCGAGCTCTTGCACCGCGGCGGAACAGTCGTCGCGCGCTTCCGAGCTCTCGTGCCACGGCGAAACAGTCGTCGCGCGCTTCCGAGCTCTCGCGCTGCGGCGAAACAGTCACCGCGCTCTTCCGAGTACTCGCGCCACGACAAAACACAATCGTCGCGCGCTTCCGAGTACTCGCGAATTCAACGGTCTAACAATAACCGATCGCGTGTCCTCACGCGTTGCTTCCCTTACCGCACTGGGGACCTCGCCTTTCTCGAATTTTCCGATTCGCGCCTTTATTAAAATATTCGAGCACGCACCCCGACACCTCGATCCGCAACGTGCAACTAGGAGAACCCGAGCCTCGCGCTCCGACGGACGCAATCGTCGCGCGATGAACGGGCCGCGACTCGGCGCCGACCCCACGTCACCGATCGCGCACCGCTTCAAGCACTTCTACTTACTTGAGCTTTCCGGGGTCGGCATGCTCAACACTCCAGCGTCTCCGCCGTCCAACATCCTCTTTACCTGGCTGCTTGGTGAAGGGAAGGGGTTATCGGGGAACTCGTGTCTCTCCTCGTCTCGCCTTTCGCACCACACAGCTTCACTTAGCACTCGGAAACACTTTTACGCGCAGTGGACGCGGGCCTTCCCCATTACCTGATGGTTATTACGTGGGGCAGGTGAAATAAAAGAATGCTCCGAGTAATGTCTAAAAAAAGGGTTTATTTGTGATACGCGCCGACTCTATACAAACACAACCGTGTGTGTGTCCGTGCTCGACGGCAGTCGCGGGGCTAGTGACGATGGGCGCGACAGCGCCAGCGCTCGCCGTGTCCGGCGGAGAGGGGAGGAGGGCCGAATGATACATTTATCCAACACATATCATCAACTTTCAAATATTTATCATGTTGAAGAAGTTTAATAACAAATTAAAATAATCAGCGATACACTAATTTTTCACAATTTTATTAAAATAATAAAAGGGTAAAGTGACAAAAAAAATTCACGATTCTTTATGCTCAATACACTCACTTATACATTAAAGGATTTTTACTCATTTCATGATAAATTATTAACCCTTTTCCTCCTGAATAACCGTTTTTTATTTCAAATTTTCGACCTCATATCTTTTAATGAAAAAAGCATTTAAAAAATTTATGAAATATCATTTCTTATAGATTTGGACCTCTTCTTTCGAATGGTGTCAGGGAAATTTTTGTAAATTGTAAGCCGGAAAAGTTATAGGCTATTTTTCCGGACAATTGACGAATTTTTCACGTTTTTTTAAAAAAAAGTTTATTTTGGAATGGAAAAAGATTTCATACATCATTTCTACCACTGTAAAAGAGGTTATAGATGTCCGACCTTCAAAATCCCGTTGGTTTTATTTTGAAATTCAGAATAGCGGACACAAAATGGCGTCCAAATTGGGAAAATTTTTTTCCCAACCTCGACGTCGAATTTTTTTTTGCGAATTTTTTTCTCAAAAACTATCAAGTCTGGTAAAAAATTTCCAGGAATAGAAATATCTTGAAATTAGTTGAAGAATACGTCGAAATTTTTTCAGAATGAGTCAACAATATTTAAAAAATTTTTACTTTGTCCCCCTTCAGAACTAGATATTATCTCAAAGGTTTTTTTTAAATGTTGTAAAATTGTCCTGAAAAAATTTGGACGTATTCTGTGACTAATTTTAAGACATTTTTATTCTTAAAATTTTTTTGCCAGACTTCATAGTTTTCAAGGAAAACATTCGCAAAGTTTGAAGAAAAGGTTTCTCATTTTGGACGCCATTTTGTGTCCGCCATTCTGAATTTCAAAATAAAACCAACGGGATTTTGAAGGTCGGACATCTATAACCCCTTTTACAGTGGTAGAAATGTTGTATGAAATTGTTTTCCATTTCAAAATAAACGTTGTTTTGAAAAAAAACGTGAAAAATTCGTCAATTTTCCGGAAAAACGGCCTATAACTTTTCCGGGTTACAATTTACGAAAATTTCCTTAAAACCATTCAAAAGAGGAGGTTCAAATCTATAAGAAATGATATCTCATGAATTTTTTACATGCTTTTTTCATTAAGAGATATGAGGCCGAAAATTAGAAAAAAAAAATGGTTATTCAGGAGGAAAAGGGTTAAATCTTCCAATGCGACTCTGTCTAAAAATTTTGTCTTTGTATATCTTCCAAGTATCACTCGGCCTTTTAGAGTCTCATTCAATAAATGATATAGATCATTCTCTACGTATTGAAAACTTTCTAAACATAAATACGAGAATGAATACAAAATTAATCCATATTAAACTTTAGTAATATTCTAATTGTAAATAAAACCTTCTCTAGTCTCAGACACCTCTGCTGCAGTCAAGATAGTATCTTCCAAATCGCTTGAATTAACTTTATTAACTTCAATGTTATTGTCGCCATTATGAATCACAATCTTCATCTCTTCTATTAATGAAGAATTTTTTTGTATCTCGTCTCTCAATTTTACTTCATTTTGAAATTCAGTGAGAAATGATACAACTATTTCATTAGATTCATTTTGAAGCTTTGGGCATAAGTCGAGAGACTTTTGTTGGAAAAATGCGTCGTCGGTTAAACCTTACACGGAAAACATGCAATACTCGAATATACAATACATAAACAGTATAGCTGATAATACACGAAAGGAAACATTGAGACGATAGCACATGCTGATATGAGTTTAGGTATATACTTTATAGTTTAATATTTAGATATACAATTACCTTCCAAAATGGGCTGTAAGTGTCCAAATACACTTTTTTTAAAGAAAAGGTCCATTTCCTTTTTTTGATGTATCCATCAGCTTCAAACGATGTACTGAATCTGCAGGTATTGCAAATCAATCTTGGTGTTATGTTGATATGCCGCATATAACACTGAACGCTGGTGCTAGTCGAACTCGCGAAAATCGGCCGGTCGATGTTTTTGTCAGATAGCGCTTCGGTCGGACCAGGCTGATGCGTCGATTCCTTACGACTGGGGCAGGAGAAGCACCAGACTGCCTCACGTAAGCTACCCTACGTTTCGTGCAACGGACTTACCAGTGAGGACGTCGGATATCCTAAATTTTTTTCAATGTACGGCACCTAACGTTGAAGCCCCCTTAATCACCCGAGAACTGAAAGGCAGACATTGCAACATTAAAAAAGGAGAGGTAGGCTTGAAGCGGCTATACATTGACCGTCTCAATACCAGCACGAAATTTGAACTTACGAGAACGAATCGGTCGATGCTCACTTTGAATTGAATATGGATACAACGTGGTGAACGCTCAAAACTATTCCTCCTATATATAAATATACAATGTACACGGAGCGGTCGTATATTTGACAACATTCTGAGCCTGGATAACGTGCAGGTGGTTTCGGTCTCCGATGACGATGTTCCAAGGGTTCGCCCCGGGAATTTTGATATGAATGAGGTCATCCTCACCCCGGACAATGTCCAGGTGGTCAGAGTCACCAATGACGATGTTCAAGGGTGCGCCCCTGGATTTTTTTCTTATATATGGTCATCCACACCCGAGACGATGTGCAAGTCACCGATGACGATGTTCTATGGGTGCGCTTCTGGTAGTTTTGCTTGGAGAAGCCGACCCTGGACCTAAACGATGTCCAGGTGGTCAGGGTCGTCGATGATTATGATCCAAGAGTGCGCCCCGGGAATTTTTGTATGAATGAGGTACTCCTCACCCCGGACAATGTCCAGTTAGTCAGGGTCGCCGATGACGATGTTCCAAGGGTGCGCCCCTGGATGTTTTACTTGTGTATGGTCATTCACACCCAGGATGATGTGCAAGTGGTTGGGTAGCCGATGACAATGTTCCAAGGGTGCGCTCATGGTAGATCTGCTTGGAGAAGCCGACCCTGGACCTAAACAATGTCCAGGTGGTCAGGGTCGTCGATGACGATGATCCAAGGGTGCGCCTCGTGAATTTTCGTATGGATGAAGTCGTTATCACCCCGGATGATATCCAGGATGTTAGGATCGCCGATGACGATGGTCCAAGGGTGCGGCCCTGAATGCTTTCCTTGTATATGATCATTCACACCCAGGACGATGTGCAAGTGGTTGGGGTCGCCGATGACGATGTTTCAAGGGTGTACTCTGTAACTTAAGTTTGCATACTAATGTGACAAATCGAGGCAGCTTCTTTTGCATGACATTGAGTAGTCGAATTTAAATACAACAAATTTATTATACTTATTCGGTTGAGGGAACTAACAGCGCGGCATCAAAAACTGCCGAATGGAATAGATATTTGAACGGTGTTCAATTACAAGTGTTCGAGAAACGGCTGGTTGGAGTGAAAACTGACCAAGACTCTAACGCCTGGGATCAATCATCTTTTTTCAATAGTAAAACGGAACCCGAGCACCTCGATGCGTCGCTAGAGCGCATAAAACGCTCGGAATAGGGAATATTCTTGCATGAAATTAAGTAGTCGCATTTGAATACAACAATTTATTATACTTATTCGGTTGAGGAAACTAACAGTGCGGCATCAAAAATTTCAGAATGAAATAGATAGTTGACTTTTCTGTGTTTGGAGCATGTCGATATTCATGAGTTTTTCAAACATTTCTTTAACCATACAATCTTTTCATGATTATAAATTTCACAGTTATGTTATACTTTTTATAGAATTTGTTTCATGATTGGGTGAAATTTGTGATGTATAGAGTATCAATCGTTTTTTTCTTGGGGTTTCTGAAATTTTGAGAGATTCTGTTGATAGTTCCTGATAATTTAGTCGGTTACTTAGTCAAGTGACTCAAGATTCTAAAATAGAATAGGAAAAACTTTCTCTATCCATTCCCTTGGACACTCTCCATAAGGTCATAACTGGGGCATCATACATTTCGTCAACTGAAACTGTAAATTCAAATTCAGAGAACGAATTCAAAATTCGCGATTACGTAGGCCTAGAGTTATTATTCTGCTACTGTATCGAAAAATGCTATGAATACGAACCAAGTTCTGATGGAACATATGTTTTGCCATTTTTTTCTCTAAAATATGTTACGGCATTAAGGAATTCAAGAGTATTCAATTCTCCTTTCTCCAAACGATCCTAGGCGTTTCCTATAAGAGTGTCCCTTGCTCTTTAGATGAGGATTTTTCTCGACTCGAAGGGTGGAGCGTGCAGATCATGCCAAGCATCTACCGAACTAGCCACTATTCCTCCTATGATGAAATTGTTTGTTATGCAGTAGTATACGAAAGTACTCGTATATTATGCAACCAGTGCGAAAAATTTATAATACGCTTACGGGAATGTCCACGAGTGATAAGTGTTGTATGCTAACACTGGTGACTTAAATTGAACGCACAAATTGCACACAAAATTTAAAGTTATGTTACAAAACGACTACTTACTCAAGAAATTGGGAGATGATGACTCCTTTCCAGTTTTCACAGGGAAGTCCGTGTGAAACCGTTTGTTGCCGTTATTACTTCGCTCCAACAATCTGTACACCGAGATGTGCTCCGGAGACTCCTTTTTAAGCCACTGATTCTCACAATATTTGAAGAAATCTTCAAAATTGCCACTGTCTGCATACATTTCCGCTGTTTGGCTTACCAGCAAATGAAAGCGGGCAAAAGGGGCAATGCTGCAAACTTCATAATCTGTTTATGGCTTCGTGGATTCGCCAGATTATTCTTTCCTTTATCAGCCTAACGATGTTTCTCCGCATTCTCTCTCACAGCCTGGAATAATGCAGAAATATAGTGAAGATGTGGTAGTCAGATGATCAACAAATAATAGCTCCCACAAAGAATGTCATATCTGAAATCTTCCCGCCAAAAAGATGCATCTCAGATATTCCCATGAAGAGAGACACAACTCAGAATCCTCCAGCAAAGGAGAACACATCACACAATCCTTCAGCGAAGAAAGATACATTACAGAATGTAGGTTTTCGTAACCGGAAAACTCATTACATGGTTTATTTTTTCCACGTCGAGAGATCTTGCGATGTCTTTCTCCGTTGGAAAATTGTAACATGTGTCTTTCATTTCAAGGGGATTGGAATGGAATTTTTTTGCGGAATGATTTGCATGTATTGTTTTTCGTAAGAGGCATTGGAATCATTGTTGACTGAATTGGAACGATATGCAAGTGTATTTACTTTGTTGAAATGAAACCAGCATCCGTGGCATTTGCAGGCTGGCCAGAAGCTCTTTAAACTTGTGTGTGAAGATAATTTAAAATCTGTCATAAATGACGTCGGGTTGATATTTCAAAACTCTCTTTGTAGATAGCCCCAAATATTGTTATAAGAAGTTTTCTTCTGATCAGACATCAGTGCATAAATGATTGACATAAACTAAAAATATATATGTATATAGATATTAAATATGGATAGTGCACATCGAAAAATCGTATCAGATTCGTATCGGTGTAATGGATATAAGGCAACTGCAGCCAATGCGCCAGTCTCTAGGGGTTTTTTTGCAAATTTGAATATGATCAACTTAGAATTTTGGAATTCTGCAAGTGGCATCTTAAAGGCTAACTCAATACCTATCAGAAACCATGTAGATAGTTATCATCCAACTATTTCAACCTATTGAAAATAATAATTTAGAAAAAAACGTAAAAGGGTAAAATATTTAGTCAATTTGGCACGACTTCATAATCACTTCTACAGCCTCTACAGGATTACAGGGACGATCAAATCGGCCTTGAAATAAACTCTCAATCATGTTTTCATTGATGGCAGTCTAAAACTTTCGACATTCAACTGAAAAATACATATCTGAATCATCGTAACATGCGTATTAAGATGCCACGTTCATTTCTTGAATGTTGATTCTATTAATTCAGTCTTCCAGTTCGTAATCACACATAGAGATCAATTAAATGACTCGAAATAGACGGTAATCCTAGTATTACAGGATGACCATATAGCAAAAGGCCAGTTCCTACTACTTGAAGAATAGAAAAATAGTTTGAGGAATATTTATGTAAACAATCGAAAGATGAGCTTCTTTCGCATGAATTTGAGTAGCCACAATTGAATATGAGAAATTCATCATACCTATTTGTTGGAGAAAACTAACAGAAACTAACAAAAATTGCAGAATGAAATAGATAATTGAATGGTGTTCAACTTGTTTCAATCTTGTTTCAATAGTAAAACGTGACCCAAGCGCCTCTATGCGTTGCTGCAGCGCTAAAAACAATTGAAATAGGGAATTTCAAAAGTGCCAATTTGGCTGCAGTCACCTTAAATAAGAACTCTTACCTTTCCGCTTATCTTCACTAGAATAGAGATGAGCTGTGAACACTCTTCCACATTGAGCATGGCATCTAACGTGCCATCGCCACCCCATTCCTGATTGGTACTCACAGATTTTTCTATCATTTTCTTGTCAAACATAAGTAAGGTATCTTTCCCATTCTAACTTCCTTCTATTCTAACGCAGGTCAAGGAATGCCTATTTTCGTCCATAACGTATGGAATTTGTTGATCATCCATTATTCTTGCCAATTCACAGAGGTCTTCAAATTTTTGCAATTCTGCTATTGGCAGAGGCAATTTCGTTGTTTCTTTGTACCAATCCGGATAGTTCTACTCACATTTCCATAATGTACAATTTTGCTGGCACCTGGTATATATACCAAAATTCTAAGTTGATCATATTCAAATTTGCAAAAAACCCCTAGAGACTGGTGCATTGGCTGCAGTTGCCTTATATCCATTTCACCGATACGAATCTGATACGATTTTTCGATGTGCACTATCCATATTTAATCAGGTGGCGCGTCAGCGCCACCGACGACAAGTATGCGCAGCAAGCGAGGGGACGCGACAAGCCATTATATACAGCTCGTTTGCGGTTTAACCTCGCACCTGAAAATATTTTTTTTTAAACCTGTGTCCTGCAGTTTTGTAATGGTTACCAGCAAAACCTGCATTCAGTTGCGTTTAATTACGTCAGAAAAGATTTGCGAAAATTGACGTTGTTATTTGGGTATAGGAAGTATAAGTCGACGAGCAGACGACAGACACTCTGAACCTCTCGCAAAATCTCGCACAGAAAATTTTTCCCACCACTGACGTATATTACGTGAGAGCGGTTCGAGGCCTATTGCGAGCGTGGTTCTTAGCGTAACGTAAACGTATATTACGTCCAGCCTCGTATCCTCGTTAGTCGTCGATGAAGAGATATATATATAGATATATTATACAGTTATAGTAGTATCGTCGTAGTCAACAGCTGGCAGGCAAACATATGGGCAGTTGTGATCAAAAGTGCAAATGTGCTGGAAGTCATCTTAGCCCTGTCGCAAAAGAATAA
>JAJGXB010000087.1:24595-44653 GCA_020882725.1 Aphelinus certus
AAGAGCTTCTGGCCAGCCTGCAAATGCCACGGATGCTGGTTTCATTTCAACAAAGTAAATACACTTGCATATCGTTCCAATTCAGTCAACAATGATTCCAATGCCTCTTACGAAAAACAATACATGCAAATCATTCCGCAAAAAAATTCCATTCCAATCCCCTTGAAATGAAAGACACATGTTACAATTTTCCAACGGAGAAAGACATCGCAAGATCTCTCGACGTGGAAAAAATAAACCATGTAATGAGTTTTCCGGTTACGAAAACCTACATTCTGTAATGTATCTTTCTTCGCTGAAGGATTGTGTGATGTGTTCTCCTTTGCTGGAGGATTCTGAGTTGTGTCTCTCTTCATGGGAATATCTGAGATGCATCTTTTTGGCGGGAAGATTTCAGATATGACATTCTTTGTGGGAGCTATTATTTGTTGATCATCTGACTACCACATCTTCACTATATTTCTGCATTATTCCAGGCTGTGAGAGAGAATGCGGAGAAACATCGTTAGGCTGATAAAGGAAAGAATAATCTGGCGAATCCACGAAGCCATAAACAGATTATGAAGTTTGCAGCATTGCCCCTTTTGCCCGCTTTCATTTGCTGGTAAGCCAAACAGCGGAAATGTATGCAGACAGTGGCAATTTTGAAGATTTCTTCAAATTATGTGTGAATCAGTGGCTTAAAAAGGAGTCTCCGGAGCACATCTCGGTGTACAGATTGTTGGAGCGAAGTAATAACGGCAACAAACGGTTTCACACGGACTTCCCTGTGAAAACTGGAAAGGAGTCATCATCTCCCAATTTCTTGAGTAAGTAGTCGTTTTGTAACATAACTTTAAATTTTGTGTGCAATTTGTGCGTTCAATTTAAGTCACCAGTGTTAGCATACAACACTTATCACTCGTGGACATTCCCGTAAGCGTATTATAAATTTTTCGCACTGGTTGCATAATATACGAGTACTTTCTCATCACTTGTACCGAAACGTTGGTCATCACACCTTAGTTTTCTACACTCGTGATGAAGAATACTGCCAAATACTAGACCAAAAGACGATTCTAGGCTTTCGGTCTAGTACTGAAACATAAGATTATGTTACTCTATGGGTAAAACGCCATTCACGCTCATGGGAATTTTTCGAAAAGACGTTCTACAAGTTCACATGACACAGACTCGTCGTGCGTTAGCTGCATAACAAACAATTTCATCATAGGAGGAATAGTGGCTAGTTCGGTAGATGCTTGGCATGATCTGCACGCTCCACCCTTCGAGTCGAGAAAAATCCTCATCTAAAGAGCAAGGGACACTCTTATAGGAAACGCCTAGGATCGTTTGGAGAAAGGAGAATTGAATACTCTTGAATTCCTTAATGCCGTAACATATTTTGAAGAAAAAAATGGCAAAACATATGTTCCATCAGAACTTGGTTCGTATTCATAGCATTCGTGGACCACGAATTGGCGTAGGTAGACCGAAATCAATCAATCTGCACAATCCAGGAGCTTCATCTTTATTCATCAATCCGACTACGATATCTTTTATATCTTCTATATTAGCGTAATCTTCTGATGGATCATACTCGAAAGCAGATCTTCCACGTACTATGTACGGGGCTTCAATTATTCGATCCTGACGAACGGCTTGGGTTCATCTAGTTCTAATCATATACCGCCCAATGTTACTTTTGGGTCTCGGCATTGTTACCAAAATTATTTGGCAGCAGGGAACTGAAATTCAAAAGATCCCAGGGAGAGGCTGAGCTCACTTTCAAGCTCTCCTATATAGCCGATGGAACGCTGACTCTCTTGCGAGAGAGCGCCGCGCTATACCTTATACACGTACGACTCAAGGCCTCGCCATCTACTGGCGCGCCATGGTACTTGGTCAGATACCTCCACCATAGAAAAATGCATTGTCTACTTCTCGATTTTTATTCAAAATTTTGAAACGCCACATATCCATAAACATGCCTGGAGTGGTCAAGTATCGAGTATCAAAATTTCATGAAAATCGGTTCAGTAGTTTTTGAGATTAGCCGCCACAAAAAAACAGGCTGTCCTTTTATACAGTAATATAGATGTTACTCAATGTGTAAAATGCCATTTCACGCACTAATGTGTGTTGTGAGTGGCCGTTTTACGAGAGCTTATAGCATAAAATATTGTATCCAACTGGTGCGTTCAATTTTGATCACTCAAAAGACGTGCAATGTTTACCTCGAACACGCTATATTTCATAATATACTTTTAGATCAGTCCCGTGCATTAAATATTAATGCAAGAAATGCTTTTTCACAACCATCCTTCATAACGAAGTTAAATTTCAAGAGAAAATTTTTTTTCTCCAAGACAAGCTTTTGGCTATCTGAAACATGCATACGATGGAATTTGAATGATAGCCCAACGCTCATTGTATTTAGGGCGACTTTGTTAGCCTGCCGCCAAAAACTATTGGGTTCGCTCCAGAGAATGATTCTAAATCGAATGAGAATAACGCGTGAAACTGAAAAGTATGGCTTCATGTTTTTTTTCGAAAATGTTCAAAAAACTGCATTTTTGTTTTTTGATTTTGAGTTAGTATGAAAACTATCAATCCTAGAGTAAAATGGAAGGGGAAAAAAGTTTCCTTATCAAATTTCGCATGAGGATTAAGTATTCCGAAACATTACTCTCGAATATTGTTGTTGCAAAATAGTTATAAACTAACTTAATTACCCCTAAAAACAAACCATTTTTGTGAGTTTTTTTTAACTTTCCAAATCATAGCTACGATTATGACAATTCAATTTAGAGTACCTTATACAGTAATAAAAATACAAGAAAAATTTCATTACGATATCTCTGATAGTTTTCGCACAATCCTAAGCCAATTTCAAGATATTGTTAAATTTTGCAATTGTAATTGAGTCTTTCATGAACGTCTCCGAAACCTGCCAATTTTTTCACATACTCTTATAGATACTACCTATAGATTCTCCACGGGAAAATATCGATTTTATCAATTTTAACCACTTTTATCATTTTTTAAAAATTTTTCGAAAAAAATGCAACTGCGACGCGGTTTTTTATCTATTTGGAATTTAAAAGTTGCATATGATAGAAGAGAAACAGACGCTCATTTTGAGTTTTTATTGACTCGGGTCTGATGTGTGAATCCCGAGATATAGAGGTTTTTAGTCGAGGTAACTTTCCGGCAAAAGTATACGCAGTAGAAAAATAATTGAAACGGTTTCTGGTAGCTTGAACATTGCTTTACTTAAGTATAAATTATTATGTACGTGAGTAATGTTCTTTATACTTAATAGTCGGGCGGAAGTTGGTGGAAATCAATGAAACGCAGCACTTTCGGCGCAGCGGCAGTAGCGGGCAGTGGAGGGGGAAGGGAAAAAGACGCGACGAAAAGTCGAACGCTCGGGATAAAAGTGAACCTTTGATTTTTTTATCTGCAATATCTCAGCTTCTATATAAGATGATTTGATGATTCTTTTTCAATTTGATATAGCAAGTCAAATGATGATTCAATATGCATGTTAAAGTACCGTAAAAATTATTGGTAACGATCTATGTATGAAAAACGTAATAATGAATATTTGTAGATCCGTTCAAATCATATTCTTTAATTTTCATAATAAAATTGTACGTCACGCTGACGAATACTATCAATAAAAATGTCTTAATGTACAGGGATTAATTTAATGTGCAGGATAATTCCAACTTAATTATTCCTGGAATAATGTTTTTGGGATTTCAGGTAAACATCGTACGGATATGCTATGAATAGAATGAAATGCACATTGGTCTAATTATATTGGTCTATTTTTACATTTTTCATACATAGATCTTTACCAATAATTTTTACGGTACTTTAACATGCATATTGAATCATCATTTGACTTGCTATATCAAATTAAAAAAGAATCATCAAATCATCTTATATAGAAGCTGAGATATTGCAGATAAAAAATCAAAGGTTCACTTTTATCCCGAGCGTTCGACTTTTCGTCGCGTCTTTTTCCCTTCCTCCTCCACTGCCCGCCACTGCCGCTGCGCCGAAAGTGCTGCGTTTCAATGATATCCACCAATTTCCGCCCGATCATCAAGTTTGAAGAACATTACTCACGTACATACATAATAATTTATACTTGAGTAAAGCAATGTTCAAGCTACCAGAAACCGTTTCAATTATTATTCTACTGCGTATACTTTTGCCGGAAAGTTATCTCGACTAAAAACCACTATATCTCGGGATTCACAGATCAGACCCGAGTAAATAAAAACTCAAACTGAGCGTGTATTTCTCTTCTATCATATGCAACTTTTAAATTTCAAATAGATAGAAAAACCGCGTCGCACTTGCATTTTTTTCGAAAAATTTTCAAAAAATCATAAAAGTGGTTAAAATGGATAAAATCAATATTTTCCCGTGGGGGATCGATAGGTAGTATCTATAAGAGTATGTGAAAAAATTGGCAGGTTTCGGAGACGTTCATGAAAGACTCAATTACAATTGCAAAATTTAACAATATCTTGAAATTGGCTTAGGATTGTGCGAAAACTATCAGAGATATCGTGATGAAATTTTTTTTGTATTTTCATTACTGTATAAGGTACTCTAAATTGAATTGTCATAATCGTAGCTATGATTTGGAAAGTTAAAAAAAAATCACAAAAATGGTTTGTTTTTAGGGGTAATTATGTTCGTTTATAACTATTTTGCAACAACAATATTCGAGATTAATGTTTCGGAATACTTAACCCTCATGCGAAATTTAATAAGAAAACTTTTTTTCCCCTTCAATTTTACTCTAGGATCGATAGTTTTCATACTAACTCAAAATCAAAAAACAAAAATGCAGTTTTTCGAACATTTTCGAAAAAAAAAACATGAAGCCATACTTTTCAGTTTGACGCTCTATTCTTATTCGATTCAGAATCATTCTCTGGAGCGAACCCAATAGTTTTTGGCGGCAGGCTAGTAAAGTCGACGAAAGCATTTTTTTTTACAGATGAGCGTCGGGCTATAATCACAAATTTTGAATTTTCAGTTTCAGCTGAGGAAATTTATGATGCCCCATTAGTGACCTATGAAGAGTGTCCAAGGGAATGGAGAGAGAAAATTTGTGTTGATTCTATTTTAGAATCTCGCTTCACTTGACCAATGAACTGACTAAATTATCTGGAACTATCAACAGAATCTCTCAGAATTTCCAAAACCCCATGAAGGAAATTGACACTCTATACATGACAAATTTCACCCAATCATAAAGCAAATTTTATAAAAAGTATAACATAACTGTAAAATTTATAATCATGAAAAGATTGTATCGTTAAGAATTGTTTGAAAAACTCATGAATATCGACATGCTCCAAACCCAGAAAAGTCAACTATCTATTTATTAAGAAAGAGACAGACAGCACATCAAAAATATTTGATCAGCAGCGCCAGCGGCTGACTTCGCACACAGCGCGAAGCTTTCTTTCATTCGTTATTTCGTCAGCCTACTGACTAGACGTATTTTCCTCTGATAGTGATTTTATAGACAGTGCACATAATTTTGAATAAATAAATAGATAGAACATTTAAAAGCTACACTCGCGTGACTCGTGTTTCTTTTCTACCCCTGAATCCTCTCACTATTCCATTCTGAAATTTTTGATGCCGCACTGTTAGTTTTCTCAACCGAATAAGTTCACTATTTCGAGCGTTTTATGCGCTCCAGCGACGCATCGAGGCGCTAGAGATCCATTTTACTATTAAAAAAAGATGATTGATCCCAGGCGTTAGATTCTTGGTCAGTTTTCACTTCAACCAGCCGTTTCTCGGACACTTGTAGTTGAGCACCGTTCAAATATCTATTCCATTCGGCAGTTTTCGATGCCGCACTGTAAGTTTCCTCCACCTAATTAGTATAATAAATTCTTTGTATTCAAATGCGACTACTCAATTTCAAGCAAAAGAAGCTCTTTCGATTGGTCGAACTATTTTTTCCATGCCCAGAAGCTGATTAAGATGAAATACAGATATACTGTCTTAGAAACTGACGGTGAAGAAGCACTGAACGAAGGAGAATTGAGTAAAAGCCCACTCAATTTTCATTGTGTGAAAGTTGATTTCCACGTTACTCCCATGAGTTATGATACCAAAATTTTATACTTCGAACTCTCAGTAAGTTCAGTGAACTTCACTCACATTAAACGTAAAATTGTACAACAGAGACGTTGATCTGAGCACCGAATAAAGTGACTCGTTTTCATTCAAGAACACCTTATCTCTCGATTGGTTACATCAATTTTCACAAAACCATTTTCTATACTACTCAGAATGCTCGATTTTGCATTGAAAATATGTCCAATTTGGCACGATTTTTTATATTCCCTATTTTGAGCGTTTTATGCGCTCTAGCGATGCATCGAGGCGTTAGTGATCCGTTTTACTATTAAAAAAGATGATTGATCCCAGGCGTTAGATTCTTGGTCAGTTTTCACTCCAACCAGCCGTTTTTTGGACACTTGTAGTTGAACACCGTCCAAATATCTATTCCATTCGGCAATTTTTGATGCCGCACTGTTAGTTTCCTCTACCTAATTAGTATATTTTTTGTATTCCAATGAGACTACCCAATTTCATGCAAAAGAAGCTGCTTCGATTTTTCACATTAGTATGCAAACTGAAATTAGCAACCGTTTTTCACACAAAGCCTCTTTTAGAAAACATTCCGTTAATGCAGTAAGCAGCGGTTTTTTTTCTTCTCGTTCTCTTTATATTGAGCAAATTTTCTTCCTGTTGCAAGATTTTTGGACTTTTTCTTCACTTTCTTCCAATCCTTTTATTGTCTTTCTTATCTAATTATTCATTTTTTTTGTCTTGTCGTGACTGTTTCGGGGAAACAAATGTTCTCTTTCGGGGTTGAATTTTAAAAATCTTGAGAAATTTCTGAACTAGGTTAGAAAAGTAAATTCAATTTCGTTTCATCGTTCATTTTCTCTCTTCATCTGGAATGGGGACGCAATATCTTTCAGTAATCCATATCATTCCATTCTATTTCCGTCTCATGAGTGGTAAGGAGTTCGTCAGCAGAGAAGATTTGTTCCGTCAAATCATATTCGCCGTCACTCAAATATCGCAAAGTTGCAAGGCTGTATGCGTTGCCGGAAAAGCGCGCATGCCTCCCTCTATATGAGCGCGGGCTCACAAAGTGTCTGTAAGATTTACCTGCTCGCTTATGAGGATCGCGGATAGTCGGATCTAATTTAACGATCGCCGTCTATAACCTCTGCACACGATTAGTTTGTTTTCATGAAATACTTTTTCTCTCCTATAATATCTCTTTCCGTAAGGAAGCACGTAGCAGCACGCATTAAATACAATCCGATTTTATGGGTTAATCCAGCGCGCGAACGAATCTTAGCCGATCTCCCGGCAACGACACAGAGCCGAGCCTCAGCGTCGAAAAATTCTCTCATACACACACACACTCTCATGCAATCCCGAGCAATCCGCGGGGTGTTTTCCACAGCAAAAACACTTTATACGAATGAAGCTTAGTCTCAACAGTGGTTAGCTACTGCACGCACCAACACATACACGCTCCTCGACTCACACCTTGAACCTGTGATCAACAATTTTCATTTTTTGAAGAGTTTTGGCTGCTAAGTCTTTCGTCTCTGGGTCCTGGGTCAAATATATACTCAAATATTACGACCCTTACATCGAGTCTTTTTCAAAAACCTACTCTCTATCTTATCCTTACAATTTTCTCATAACTACGAAACCCAGCGTAAGGTTGGATTTCGACGATACAAGATTGAAGTTTATAATCAGGGTTCTGAATGACGATGAAACGTTTTTGGGTTCTTTTATTCTTCGTATTATTTTTCTTTTCCCATTACAATATATTCTTTTCCTTATCTCCTCTCCTCTTTCCTAGAATGGGGGGGGGGGGATGAATCATTCTTATTGGTCTGTTAAATGGAGTTCGATTGGAATGAATGTTGTATGAGTGCCGAGTATGATCTAATCAATCAAAGTGGGGATCATTTATATAATTTATGTTGATCGTATGTTTATATAAATATAATTGGATTGATTTTATTTCCTCTTATGCATTTCATTATATTCTTGAATGAACATTATTAGATTTCTTCAGGTTGTTATTCTTGCCCTTCTAAGCCCTGAAGGAGTTCTGTAGTGTAAGTGGCAGAAAGAGAAAAAGCACTATTCTCTTTTCTCCAGAAAAAAGACTTAGTCATCTTTGATGGTAGGGATGGTGAACAATATGGCGGTTAGGGCATGGGAAAGATGGATTACGGAAGTAAGTTTGATGAAGAGGGACGTGTCGTGGTTATCGGTGATGGAAATCAACAAGAGCATTTTATACAGAATTATATAATACTAAGAACGATTCTTGTTGACAAATATTATGGAATTTTGGAGTTACCTATAAGAGAACATATTTTGAGGTTTTACTAGATCAGCTCTTTTTAATTGGTCAACAATCAGTACTATAGATAAAAATCTATGGTACTGGTTGAAAAAATACTTGAATTTGTCTATATTAAGGGCCAGACCTATGAACAAAATTATAACAACAAATTGATATGAAAATGCACCACGTTCAAGCTATCAGAGCAATGGCTTTGTTCTACCAGTTCAGAGTGAACTATTTTCTAGCAACTATATTTGCGTTTTCATATCCACGTGCCCGTCAAGATTATCGTCAGAAGTTGCACATAATGTGAATCACGATAGAATATACAGCTAAAATGCATTCCACTTGATCGGTATTGCAGAGCAAGGAAATTGCAAAGCAATGTTACTACGTTTCAACAATTTTCGGAAATGTTTGCTCACAATTAATATCCTGCAAATGTGCATGTGGATTCCTAAGGTGTATTATGCCTGAGTATTGTTAACCCGAGAATTCTCTCAACGATAGTCCATGAGAGCTTTCTTCAATTCTTAGGGCCCACCCAATAATTACGTTCCAAAACTACTGAAAAATGAGAAAATCGCATATGAGTCAATCAAGGTTCGGGAAATTTTGAGTGAAATTATGCTATTGGAAGAGTTTTTGATGAGAGAATTGACTGTAACTCAATAAGTGTTATTGACTGGTTCTGGAAAGAGTGAGAAACAAACTCAATAGAGTGCTTCCAAAATATCTCCAAACTTGTTTTGGTGGTTACCGGTTAGTGTCTAGGAACTGTTGCGGGCTTGAATTTCATCTCAAACCTGGTTTTGATATATATTACTATGGACGAAAGTAGAAAAGTGGATGGTGTAACCGCAGTTTGTTGTATCCTACCAGAACCACCTACATTTAGACGGTTTGTTCATTGCTTGATGCCTGGTTAAAGGCTACCATACTCCGTGATAATCTGTAATTTCTGAGAAGACAAAAGAGATATATGGGACATTTTTCTTGAAAATTTTTTATTGAGAATCAAATTTCTCTCCAGCATAGAAAGGGCAGAGAAAATGTATCCAAATGGATAATTGTTTTTTAGTTTACAAATTATAATGTGCGAAACATAGAATTGTTATAAAATTAATATTCATGATGTTATTCTAAGATGCGAGTATATTATATCATATAGTTTGATAACGCAATCAGTATTTAATTATTACAGTTAGATCGCCATAAAATAGGTAGTACTGCATGTGAATAGTATGAGACATAAATACTAAGAGCTAAGAGCTACTACTAAGAGCTGTTCTAATCTAGTTTGAAGAACACACTTATGGTATTGAAAGTTTGATCTATACCAGATTCATGAGTTTATCTAATTGATTTGAATATAAAATTGTTGATCAAGCATCATGTATAATTTTAGGTATAATATTATGGGCACTATGTACGATCATTCACTACATCTCTTACATCAGGATAATATTACTCTTGTATAAGATAATGAAATAATGTACAAAAATTGAAGAAGTTAGTTTAAATCCTTATCAGCCAAGAAATTATTTCTTCAATCACATTTAGTCTAGAATATTCTTACTTAATTAATATTTACAATACGTAATTTCTTGTAAAATTATGCAAGGTATATAGATTTGATAAAAGAAAATGAAAACCAAAGTACATGGTGCTTCAGACTCTCACTAACCATTGCAACAATCTCCATTGAAAAATTGATTATAGGGAGAAAAATATACACTATTCATATCATAATTTAGTGACCACTAACGGGTATATGGTAGAACTAAGAGAATATAAAATTATGAAAAGAGTTGAAATTTATGAATAATAACTAATGTACTATCAGTAAAGATGGAACCATTACTGGTCACAGAATATCTGGCTCGTAAAGTTTACTAGTGGTCATTACACTGGTTGTAGTACTGATTGTTAATTGTGTAGTAGTCCCTGCCTTGGTCACTGCATTCTCAACTTCTGACGAATTCTTCGACTCGTTCTCCATCGTATTGATGATGGTATTGTTTGAGTCACCAGAAATTGTCGAGTCTTTGGGTGACGATGAGTCAATGATATCCATTTGACTTCTCTTGGAGTTTACTAAGCTGGTGAGTGAGCTAGAAAATATGTTTGTGCTGAGATCCAAACCCATTTTCATTAATAAATTGCTTTCTGATCCAGTTTTTTTCAACAAGTCTGGTGGTGTTGAAAGAGTATCGTTTGTACATCCATAGGCATTGCGCTGTAAATGCTGTAGCCTCGTGTACTGCTCTTGTAATGCTTTCTGTTTACGTAAAAGTTCTTGGTGACGCAGCTCTAATTGTCCCTGGCGTTGCTTTTTACTTTTTAAACCTTCTTGTGAGTTAATGCTCTCGCAAGAGCTAGAGTTGCTTACCGAAAGCATATTATTAGATGAGCCTAATAATTCTCTGCTTGAATGCTGGGACATCGTTGATGACTTATGACAGCTTTCAGAAAAAATTTCAACAAAAGAGGATGGTGTATATTTCCGGTCACCTCGCTTCAAGTTTGCAGTGATGGGTGCATATAAATTCCGTGGAGGCAACTGAGGACTGATGGGACTGATGAGAGGTGACCTGGAGCTCGTTCGAGGTGGTGGGGGCGGAGGCACGCGACGCGCGTTAACTAGTTGAAAAAGCTCAATATTGCGCTCTGGTACTGGAGGCTTGAGTAAAACAGTTTGATCATCCTCTAATGTGAGCTTGAGTCCGATGGGAGGTGATGTATCTGTGTCCGAGCTTGAGGGGTACGAGTGCAGACGGCGCAACGTACCTACTTGACTGGAGGGCAGCAAGCTTACACAAGACGAATCAACACTACCCTTCCGACCTATCTCAACGATTTTAGGAGTAAGTGATCCTTCGAAAGAGGGTGATTTTACACTGTTCACAGAGTTACCGTGCTGAACTAAGTGAATAGGTTGCTGAGTTGACACGTTTGATACCTGAGACAGTTGTGATGATGGACGACTAAAGGTTTGCAGTTCGTCAAGCAAAGCGTCAAGTGCGTTTTCCGATCGCTGCTTATGGGCACTGTAGCCACGTCGTGGCTCGGCAGACTCACGGCTTTCTTCAACCATGAATGCTGAGTCTGCAGCAGAGAGTTCTATTAACCCTGGTAAAGCGGCCTGCATGATGAATCCATAGAAACAGAAACAATTGAAATTATTTCTAGATATATTGTGGTAAGAAATAATTAATTTAAGATTAAATGAACATGAAAGGGATGAACCAGAAGCAATATATGTAGTTTTTTTGAAACGACAAAGCAAGTCCTCATAATGTAATGTAGCTTTACTTCAGAAAATAAATTTGTGAGGTTCTAATTTGATAACGGATAGAGAATACATGCTGATGATAAGGCGCGCGATCATATTATCAATCGATGATCAAATATGTTATGATACATGAGGGCGTGACTTTGTCGGGAATCCGATATCGCGGAACAGATGGGCCAAAGCGGGTCTCTGGCTTCATAAGAAAACTTTGTGACGGGGCAAAAATCAAACTTTCGAATCGGACTTCGGGACCTCGATTTTCGTAATCTACGAGTCAAAAACATGGAACCCCAAAAATGTCTGTATGTACGTATGTAACGCTGTTTTTTGGCACGCGATAACATTCGAAGAAATGGTCCAATCTTTCTGAAATTTTGCTCACTGGTCAGTCGTGGAAAGATGTAGCCCGAGTTCGTTGTTCGTTGTTTATTTCCTTAGCAACCGTTGCTAACGTGTTTTCGAGAAGTTTTTTTCAACTCTCCCGAAATGCATGTTGGGGCCACAATACATATGGGAAATAGAAGAGAATCAATTAAACAATTCCCGTAGCAACCGTTGTTGACAATCCTAGCAACCACTGTCTATATCCCAAATAACGGTTGCTACGAAAAAAAAGCAGTAAGTCCATTGACTGATGATAAACGACACGGAAACTTCGTTTCTTCTTAGCAACCGTTGTTTACGTCCCTAGCAATCATTGCTAAAGGGATTGAATATCGAGTTTGAGTTTATTTATACCAATTTTGAGGTCACACGACCCATTATCATTGTAATTTTCATAGTAATTGTTGTTGATGTCCCTAACAACCGTTGCTAGGTCGTTTAAAAACCAGTTTGAGGCCTACTATTGGTGACATAAGACACAAAATCTTGATTTTGTCACATCAATTGTTTATTCACTGACCAACCTAAGCGTATGAATATTGAATTGAAGTTCAATCTCAGTACTTTTGAGAACAAAAAAGCACAGAATATTTATATTGAGTATCTTGACAATTGTCGACATCTCCAGTGACCATTTTTTATATCCCTATAAGCTATTGTTATAGAATAGCGGTCAAATTGTTCAAGGTTCATCTGCCGATGGTGGGAGACATCTCTCATTAGCATTATTATTCCCAGACGAAGCCTCTTCAAGAAATCATATTGTTAATACAGTTAGCAGTGGTTCCTCTCTTCCGTTCGGCAGCCACCGTCGCCCTAACACCTTCTGATTTGGGTCTTATAGGAGCCAGGTCAGTAGATAGACTATAGGGAAACGAACTCAGTCAAAATCTATGAGGATACAAACTCAGACAGGAGTGGTGGCGCTCGCGTGGGGAAGGAAGTATGGCTCATCATGCGCCCTACCCGGATAGCCTCTACGTGGGGCATGGCGCATCATGCGGCCTACACGGATATCATCTACGTCGAACGGGCGCATGACTTACCGTTTGCTCTTCCCGGATAGTTTCTACGTGGGGCGGGGGCATGGCTCATCGTGCGGCCTACCCGGATATCATCTACGTGGGGTGGGGGCATGGCTCACTGTTTGCCCTACCCGGATAGCATCTACGAGGGGAAGTTAACCGAGGCGTTAACCCCTGTTCAAAATAATCAACCGGATTTCCCACTCCGTTTCCTATTAGTGTTTTCCGGTCAAATAGCGAGGTTTTACCGGTCAAATCCGGTCGGAAATCCGGTCAAGTGAGCGGTAATCAAAGTTGACCGACTGTGATTCCCGGTCGGTCGACCGGGTTTCCCGGTCAGAAAAAGAAATTAATGGGTTCCATGAAACGAGTTTTTCACGGTCGATCATCGGGGTTTCCCAGTCAGAAGAAAAATTTAATGGGCTCCTTCGAACGAGTATTTCCCGTTCGATTATCGGTGTTTCCCGGTCAGAAAAAAATATGGGCTCCTCAGAAGGAGTGTTTCTTGTTCAATCGATCGTGTTTCCCGGTCGATCAATCGAGTTTCACGGTCAGAAAGAAATATGGGCTCCTCAGAAAGAGCCGGCCGGTCGAAACACCTATATCCAACCGAGAAATACTGTTTCTGAGGAGCCCATATTATTTTTCTCTGATCAGGAAACCTGGTCGATCGACCCGGAAATACACTCGATTGACCGGGAAACACTCGTTTCGAGGAGCCCATTTAATTTTTTTTCTGATCTTTTTCTAAGGCTCGCTCTTACATTTTTCGTGGCTCCGTTAAGAGCCGATTATTTGAAAACTCTGAAAAGAGCTGATCTAGAGGGTATATTTAGAGGGAGAAATTAATCAGGTGAGACCCATCATGGTCTCCCATTATGCAAGCACACTCTTCTCTGGATCTCCTCACGTGGTATTGTTAGGTCGCAGTCGCGCGCGAAACTAGCGTGAACAGTAGCTGTTCTCCCACCAAAGAGTGTTGTGCGTTCTCCGCGCGCTTTTCCCCAGATTGACATGACGGAACTTCCACACACACACACACACACGCGCGCGCGCACATACAGAATGATCAGTGCTCTCTCACTAACACTCGCTGTACAGATACGAGATGTTAATTGCACGCATTTCAACATCATTCGTTATTCAAAATTGGTCATATTTCATCTGGTAGCTCGCGGACTGTAGAAGAGCGGTGAATCCGAAAAACTGGCGATTGGCTTTGGCTGAGCAATCCACAAGAGATTCTCGCTGCTGAGCAATACCTTCAGCAGGAAGAGCAGCGACGGTTATTGCAAGCTAATGGAGCAACAACGGGCTCTACGGGAGAATATTCTCAGCAGCACGTTGCATTTTCAGCCGAACGCTTGTCGCGCCCTACCGAAAATGCATCACTTACATTAATTTTTATCCAACAACAAAAGGCCCTTGTCAAAGCCACAATTTTCATACGTTGTGAACAAATTGTTCTGGATAAAGATCAATCCCGTCCTTAATCCTAGCATTCTAATGAATATTTGTGTTAGTGAATATTTGTATGTGTTGAGGAAGAGAAACCGATAGAGAAATGATATCGCGTGACAAAACAAAAATTTTACACAGGAAGTGGTCGCGTATGTACGCAGCTCGCCGTTCTGAGTATGTATTCTTGCTCGTGATAATACGTACTTGAGAGATTTCTATCAAACAAATGCGTGCGCTGTGACGACGCTGGTGCTCGGTCATACCAGGTTCACGTTCGCACGCGAGGGGTTGACTCGACCGGGGCACTCCGTATTCATACGGGGCGCCAGGCATACCTCGGTCAGCTCAGCCACGGAAGGCACGGACTTCTCAGGCGGGGGGGGGGGGGGGGGGGGGGGGGGGGGGGGGCGACCGGTACGCGGGGACTCGAACGGAGTTGCTCCGCGCGCGTTCGTTCACGATGTGAGCGCGAAGGGTAAAGGCCCGGGCCAGGGCCGAAGTCCGTCGTTCGCAGCGTTCCTGGGAGTGTGTTGCGGCGCTCACCAACACGCGGGTTCATTGGGGGGGGTCACCGGGGCCGCGACGAACACTCTGCCAAACCTCGCTACCGTGGAATCTCGCTCTCTATCTCTCGTCTCTCACTTGCTCTGCTGCTGCTGCTGCTGGCTGCGGACTCTCTCTCTCGGCACGCTCTCCTGTTCTCTCTGGTGCTCTCGCGTCTCGGTAATCGGTCTCGGCACTCGGTCTCGGCACTCGGAGTATCACGGTCGCGTGTTTAGGGCTTCGGGATCCGGACGATAATGGCGCTCCCCGGCCTCGCACCAGCGGGACTCTTCCGCGCATACGTTCTTCACGACTTGTGGCTCCGACGATAAGGGAGCTCGCTCGGCTCGTCGCTTCTCCCGACGGGCCGCGCAAGCGCCGCACCGTTCGTGTCCCGCCCGTTGGAGAGTGCTACCTTCCGTCTCACAAGGAGAGTATCAGGCCTTCGGGTCACCAATCTGGACCAAACTTGATACGTATGTTCTCTGGAGCTATAGTGACCATACGCGAAAAGTTTTAGGACCTAACGCTCCCTCAGTCCCATGATATCCACTCTACAAGGTTATTCAACTTTATACTTAGTTTGGCTCAAGAATCGACTGTGCCCACAGTCTCAGGGACCAACACTCCCAAACTCCGAAAATATCAATTATTATAGCTTGGATGGAGCCGTACCTTTCGTCCCAAATGACAATATGTCTTCTGAGACGTATTTCCCTCACTGCGCTGCACTTTCTCTGTTGTAACTTGAATACCACATCACATTTTATCCTAGAAAACATATAGAAGGCGTAAATAGCGTGTACATGCAACAAATCTTACTTTCATGTCTTACTCACGTAGAGTAAAACATGAAATATATGAAAAAATCAACGCTGTCGTATCCCGACTAGGGGACCTTCAACGAGAGATTTGTTTTGGGTAGGAGAATGTTCGGGCGACCCTGGTCGCTTACCGCCTGAGAACTCACCTTGTGCAGACTGTAGTGAAGATGACTCTGGATCGTAATAATTGATGTTTTTCTAGTTCAAGCGTGTTCCTTTTGTACCGAGTCGTGTCCCTTTAATGGGTATGATTGGAGAATGTTCCTTACGTACTTATTGGGGAGGGAAACGGACGGCAACTGTCCGTTTTGTTCTTGTAAGCAAGAATAGAAATTTATGTCGAATTTAGAGATACTTTATATTTCAAATCTTTTTTAATTTATGTTATTCGAGTGGAAAAGTCGGACTATAGTGCCCTTTTATCGCTCTTTTTCATAATACGAACAATACGTTGATTTCAAATGATTGGAAATAATGATGTCGTGGCAGAACGGGGGAATTCCATTTAATATGAATATATTTAGAGGGAGAGGAGTAGATACGGGTAATTAACTGTTGATAACGATAAACATGAAGTTACTGTAAATGTATTGGAAATTCTCCTTACTCCTTTACAATGATAACGCTTTTTGGCTTGTTATTATACGTAAAAACACAAAAAAAAGGCTACGCCAGATACGCCTTGAAGGAATCGCAAATTTGGAAATGTATTTGAATAAAACTTGAATTTCTCAGACTTAAAACTACTCCCCGGCGGGGAGGCGTGACAAAAATGACTTAAAACTAGTATTCGCTAACCAGATTTGCAGAATACCGCAGACGGTCTAGTTGACTCGGCGACGGAGGTTGCAGCTGGTGTTGCGGAGATCCTTCGGAAAGACTTCAACGTAACGCAGGGACTCACTGCGGGCCGCCAGGGACGTGTCCTTCTTCGCGTGCCTCTCAAGTGCTCAGCTTCACGGAGCACGGGTCGGTACTTGGATCAACGTTTGACTATTAGTTTTGTCAAGCAAAAGGCGTGGAGTGCCGGATGCACTCCTATTTAATTGTTGGTGTTGACCGTGGATAGAGAGGGGCGTAAAGACGTCACGGAGCTGGCCACCCAATAGCGAGCCGCCGCGTCCAGAAGCGTCGACCGAAGGAATCCGCTGGCAAAGCACCCCGCTGCCGCCGAGTCAAACGCGGTCGCACGCGTCGGTGTTGAAATTGCTGAATTCTCGCGTGAGCTGGTATATGGCCAGCATTCCTCGACTTAGAGCTAAGTTACATTCTAGTAAAAACCTCAAATATTGTATGAATTATTATTAAGATTGTCTACATATGAAAGAAATAATGATGGAAAGTACTAATAGATTACTAGATTACAAATTTTAGAACAACTTAAGACTAACTTATAGTTACTGAAGCTAAGATTGACACAATGTTATCATGATAAAATTATCATAATAAAATCTTAGCATTAGCGGAGATGGAGTAAAGATGAAATAGAAAAAAATAATGTCGTTGGGATACGATACATGGCTGTACCCGACAAGTACAAGGACATGGGCACATTTTACGAGTGGTTTTGTTTTGCATTTGCTCTGGGTATGATGCTCTTAAGAGAGAGGATGCAGTTGCATTGGATATTTCCCTTTTGCAGATATTACTCTAGAGAGAAAGTGGCTCCTGTGTTGACAATTTTTATTGGTGGGAACCATGAAGCGTCAAACTACATGCAGGAGTTGAGTTATGGCGGCTGGGTTGCACCCAACATTTATTACATGGGCTACGCCAGTGTGGTCAACGTTGCCGGAGTCAGGATAGCGGGTCTATCTGGCATATACAAGAATTATGATTTCATGAAGGGCCATCACGAGTTTCCTCTCTACAGTGAAAGTACTATGCGCTCCGTCTACCATATAAGAAATTTAGAAATATTTAGATTAAAGCAGCTCTCTAATAAAATAGACATTTTTATGAGTCATGACTGGCCCTTGAGCATAGCAGAATATGGAAATGTCAATGCGCTCTTGAGAAAAAAGCCATTCTTCAGGTGAATTGTTTTTCCTAGCTCTTAAGTCTGAACTTGCACTTCTCAACCCAGTGATAATACTAATATTTTCTTAATTATGACTGTAGAAGCGATATTGAGAATGATAGCCTTGGAAGCCCACCAGCAATGGAGTTGCTGAGGCATCATCATCCCACACACTGGTTTGCTGCTCACTTACATTGTAAATTTGCAGCTCTTGTTACAAATGAAGATCACTCCAAAAAGACAAAATTCTTGGCTTTAGACAAATGTCTACCGAGGAGAAAATTTTATTTTGTTTTATCCAATCATTTGCTGAGCGTTAAAAATGGTACGTAACACATGCCTGGGCCAGTTCACCAAGGAAGATGGATTTTTACTCCAACAGAAGAAAAGAAAGAAGAAGTTAATCATAAGATGAATTATAATCTGAAGGTTCCTTTGAATTTCAAAATGTCTGTAGAGCCTCACAATCCTGAATTCAAAAACAAACGAGTCAATCAACCGGACTTAGCTATCAACGAGCAGACTACTGAATTTTGCAATAGAATTGGGATAGATGATCCTTTGGCTCTCTTGAAACTCACATTTGGTATTGTTGAAGAACCAGAATCGACCAGCTTCACATCATTTTCTTCAAGCACACCATCAAAAAATTCTGACTCTGTTGCTGACGTATCTTGCTCTACTGAGGAAGAAGAAACCTGTAATTTTGTTGTAGATACGGATCCAGGTATTGTACCAAGAGTAGTAATGTCATCATTAAAATTACCTGCAGTTAAAAATGACACTATAAATATAAATAATGAGGAATCTCAAAAAGACATTTCAGCAAATTCCTCAAAAAGCCCTAGGAAACTGGAAGAAGAACAAGAAGAGCGTGCTTCTAAGCCATTGAATGGTGAGTACTGAAGAAATATCTTTATTCCGTATTCAAGTATAATATTCAATAAATTAGAAACATTATTTTCTTTTCCTCCAAAACCAAAAAAATTCAAGAGGCGGAACCAATCCATTTATCCAGACACTGAATACTAAGCATATATTATACAAGATGAAAAGAAAAAGAGGAAGTTTCTGGAAACTGTGGAACTCCAAATTGGTCTGATAAACTACGATCCCCAGAAGGACAAGCGTTTCTCTGGTACCGTCAAGTATGTTTCTACCTGCTTCGGAATGCTCTTTTTGTTCGGTTATTCTTTAGCTGGCTGCTAAGTTTGAAAACTTGAATAATCTTGTGAGATGTTGTAAATGTTGGGATGATCAATCAAACAGAGCTACTCTGACTGTCAGGGAAGCTAAGCTTTGCTTAGCGGACCTGCACCCAGGGTCTTAAATAAATTGGGGAGGTATTGCACCGAACATTTTTTTTGAATGCCAGGATCACATACATGTGATTCATTGAAAGCCAGGGTCATATGCAATTTGTGATCCTGTTGGTGAGTGATTTACAGCTATTCTCTTACGTAAGTAGGAATAGGTCAGTACAGAATCTTTCCAGTATTTCAGAAACAGCCTTAATTTTATAATGAATTTTTCTTCAATTCAATAGTAGTAAAATTAATTCATAACTTGCTCTGTTCATTTCATTCTTTAATAATGCTGAACTTACATGTCATGATATCATCATTAACTTCTTGGCTTTCTATAATTGTAAAATACTCAAGAAATACATTATATGTGCCCGTTGTCAATTCAATAGGAATATTTAAAATTGTTTAGGATACAATACTGACCATTTTTCTTCGATTTTCAATAGTTCTGAGAATATTAATTCCTATATTAGCTCAATGATGCCATTTTTAGCATCCATTTTTCCGGAAGTAGACGTGTTTCCTGCATATCCCGGGAGAAGATTTTCGAAGAATTTTTTACTTACATGGAAATGAGGTCAAATCTTGTAATGGTCACGTGAAAAAATGTTCACTCATAGATAATAGGCCATAAAACGTTATCTACCATGAATTTTTTGCCAACCATAATATTGATTACAAAAAAAAATGGAAAACTCTTAGTTACATAATATTGTACGTGTGTTTGTGTGTGCGTGTGTGTGTATGTGTGTGTGTAAAATGTGGATTGTGAAG